>PVLC010010506.1:0-36483 GCA_004027655.1 Graphiurus murinus | reverse complement strand
CTGCAAACCTGCAATCCTCCTGTCTCAACCTCCCAGGTACTGGGATTACAAGCATGTGCCACCAAGCCTGGCTAAATTCTTTATATATTCTAGATATTAATCTTCTATCAGAAGAGTATCTGGCAAAGATTTTCTCCATTCTTTAGACTTTCTTTGTAGGTTCTGGATAGTTTCTTTTGCTGCACAGAAGCTTTTTAATCAGATTCCATCCCATTTATTGACTTTGGGGTCTTATTGAAGAAGTCTCTACTGGTGCCTATGTTTTGGAGACTTGGTCCTATGCCATCTTATAGTAGATGAAAGGTCTCTGGTCTAATGTCTACATCTTTTATACATTTGTAGTTGACTCATGATCAGGGTGAGAGGTAGGAATTTAGTTCAATTTTTCAACATATGGTTAACAATTTTCCCAGCACCATTTGTTGAAAAGGCCATCTTCTTCCCATTGTGTGTTTTTGGTCCCCTTTTCAAGTGGCTGTAGGTGTGAGGGTTTGTTTCTGTATCTTTATTCTGTTCTATTGATCTATGTGTCTGTCTTCGTGCCAGTACCATGCTGGTTTTTTTTTGTTATTACTATAGCTTTGTAGTATAGTTTGAAGTCAGATATTGTGATACCTCCAGCATAGTTTTTTGTTGCTAAGAATTACTTAGGCTATTCTGGGTCTTTTGGTCATCCATATAAATTTTAGGATTTTTTAAATTTCTGCAAAGAATAATGGTGGTATTTTAATGAGAATTGCATTAAATCTACATATCACTTTTGGTAGTATGGCCATTTTTATGTTTATGCCTCTTATCAAAGAACATGGGAAGTCTTTCCATCTTCCAAGGCCTCTATTTCTTTCTTAAGTGTTCTATACTTTTCACTGATGAAATCCTTTACTTCCTTGTTAGATCTATACCTAAGTATTTTATTCTTTTTGGAGCTATCATGAGTGGAGTTGGTTCGCATATTTCTTTTTCAGCGGATTGATGATTGGTGTATGAAAAAAAACTATTGATTTTTGTAAGATGATTTTGTAGTTGGCTTCTCTGCTGAATTTGCTTATCAGCTCTAGCAGTCTTTTAGTGGATTTTATGGGGCCTTCCAAGTATAAGATCTTGTTATTAGCAAATAAAATAATTTTACTTCCTCTTTCCCTACTTATATTCCTTTAATTTCCTTCTCTTGTCTTATTGCTATAGCTAGAATACTGAGCACTATGTTGAATAACAGTGATAATAGTGGGCATCCTTGTCTTGTTCCTAATTTTAAAGGGAATTCTTTTCATTTTTTTTCCCATTCAGTATGATATTGGTTTTGAATTTATCATAAATTGTCTTTGTGATGTGGAGATAATTTCCTTCTGTGCCTAGTTTCTTCAGCGTTTTTAGCATAAAATAGCATGAAAGGGTGTTAAATTTTGTCAAATGCTTTTTCTGCATTTATTGAGAGGCTCAAGTGGTCTTTGTCTTTCATTCTGTTTATGTGATGGATTACATTGATTGATTTGCTTATGTTGAACCATCCTTGTATCCCTGGGATGAAACCTACTTGGTCATGGTAGACGATTTTCTTAATGTATTTCTGAATCAAATTTCTAGGATTTTATTAAGAATTTTTGGTCTATGTTCATTAAAGAGATTGGTCTGTAATTTTCTTTCTTTGAGGTATCTTTATTTGCCTTGAGTATCAGGGTGATACTGGCTTTGTAGAATTAATTAGGATGTATTCCATCTCTTTCTATTTCATGAAATAATTTGAGAAGCATAGGGCTTAGCCTTTCCTTGAAGATCTTATAGCATTCAACTGAGAACTCAGCAGGACTTGGGTTTTCTTTGTTGAGAAGCTTGCTACTGCTGCTTGAATCTTATAGCTTGATATTGTCTTGGTAAGGTTTTCTATGTCTCCTTTGTTCAGTTTAGGAATGTTGTAGGAGTTTAGAAATTTGTCTATTTCTTCTAGATTTTCAGATTTGTTGGAGTGTAAATTTTCAGAATGGCTTCTGATGGTTTTATGGACTTTTGCAGTATCTGATAATTCCCTTTTCATCTCTTATTTTATTAGTTTGAGTTGTTTCTCTCCTTCTTTTGGTTAAGTTAGCTAAGAGATTGTCAATCTTGCTTATTTTAACAAAACATTTTTTGCTTGATTGATTTTTATATTGTTTTAAATTCTCCATTATGTTTATTTGTGCTCTAATTTTAATTATTTACTATCTCCTATTAGACTCGGAGTTGATTTGTTCCTGATTTTCTAGGGATTTGAAATGTATCATTAGGTTGTATACTTGGAATCTTTCTGGTTTTTTTTTTTTGTTGTTGTTGTTTTGTTTTTTGTTTTTTTAAATGTGGGCCCTCAATGCTGTAAATTTTCCTAAGATCACCTTCAGAGTAACCAAGTTGTGTCTCCAGTTTCATTTGATTCTAGAAATTTTTAAATTTCTTCTTTTATTTCCTTTATAATAATTCCTCATTCAAAAATATGTTATTCAGTCTCCATGTATTGATATAGCTCCTTAGTATTTTCTTGCTAATGATTTCTAGTTTCAGTCCATTGAGATCTGAGAAGATTCATAGTATTGTACCCATTTTTAAAATTTACTAATACTTGTTTTGTGGCCTAGAATGTGGTCTGTTTTGAATAAGGTTCCATGAACAGCTAAAAAGAATGTGTATTTGGTTGTTGTTGGGTGAAATATTCTGTAGATGTCTGTTAGATTTATTTGTTTCATAGTATTAGTCTTGAGTCTTTATTGATCTTCTGTTTGGTTAATCAGTCTAATGTAGATAATGGTGTGTTGAAGTCTCCCAGGACCATTGTATTAGGATTTATATGTGTTTTAATGTCCAGTAGTGTTTAATGTCCATAGGGGCTTCTATATTTGGAGCACAAATATTTGTTATCATAATATGATTTTGTTGTATTGTTCTCTTTACCAATGGAAAGTGGCCCTTATTTGACTCTTCTAATAAGCTTTGGTTTGAAATTCTGCTTTGTTGGATATGAGAGTAGTTACTCTTGCTTGTTTTCGGTTTCCATTTGCATGGAATATCTTTTTAATTTTTTTTTTTTGGTGTACATCCTAAGTTTCTGGCAAGCAACATATAGCTGGATTCTGAATTTTAATCAATTTTGCTAATTTATGTATTTTAATCGAAAAGTTTAGACCACTTACATTCAGTCTTATTATAGTGAGGTATTAGTTGTTTCCTGGTGTCTTGAGTTTTGTCTGTTAGTTTTAAGTATTTGTTTACTTGGTTATTCCTTTTGTGGCATGCCTCTGTCATCATTATCACCACTATAAAATAACTGACCATGCAACTAAGAAGAAGAAAGATTTATTTGCTCAGTTTCTTGGAGATTCTGGGTTCAATCCATGTGAGAATGGGAACTGTGGATTTCAGAGCATGGAAGCAGGAAGCAGAGAGAGGGAGAAAGCAAGGCTCTGCTCTCATATCATGGAAGCTGGAAACAAAAGAGTGCAAGCAAGTGAGGAGATTCAAAGACACCAGCACAATCCCTAAGGCCACACCCCCGAGAAGCTACCCTCTCCTGCCACACTCTACCAGCCAAGGTTATCAATGAGATAAGTCCTTATAATGTATTTATCCATTACAACTGATGAGATTACAACTCATGACTCAGTTAAATCAATTCCAAACACCAATAAATGAACTCTTCAGGGGACTGTCTATATTCAACTATAACATGGTGATAATTCCTTCTCTGTGTTTGAGGTATATTTTTTTGTTTCTCTTTGTGTATTATTTATTTAAGTGGTTTCTGTAGTGCTGGCTTGGTGTTCACATATTCTTTTAGTTTTTTTTTTTTATCATGGATGATTCTTACTTCCTTGCTGAATTTGAAGGGTAGCTTGGCTGGATATAACAGTCTTGATTGGAGATTGTTTTCGTTCAGGACTTGGCAGATTTCATTCCATGCCCTCTTGGATTTTAGAATTTGGGTTGGGAAATCTCATGTAATCCAGATTGGTTTGCCTCTGTCATCTGACTTTTAACTTTTTCTGACTTTAGGATTCTCTCTTTGGCCTCAGTGTTGGTTATTTTAATTAAAATATGGCATGGAGAAAATCTTCTTTGATCTTATCTAATTAGGAATATCGCTGGTATTATTTATTTGAATATATTTTTTATTACTTTGGTTTATTTCTCTACATTTTCCTCAATTCTGATTAATCTGAGGTACAGACGCTTTATGGAGTCCAAGATTTCTTTAATGTTCTGCTCATGGTCTCTTGTTATTTTTTCTTTGCCATTGACTATAAGTTCCAGATTAAATGTGCTTTCTTCTATATCTGAAACTTTTAATTCCACATGGTCTTTTCTTTTGGTGATATTTTCTAGTGAAATTTTTAGTTAGTCTGTTGAATTCTTCATGCCACTCAGAAAAAAAAAATCTCCCCAAAGATTCTAGCTCTGTATTGACATGTTCTTCTATTTTCTTATTGTCCTCTCTGAGTTCCTTCCTCAGCTTTTCTCTTAGCTCTTTATCAGATTGATAATCAAACTTCTGAGTTCACCCTTTGGAATTCTCTGTTCCCCTTCTGTTGTAGCTTCCATTGTTGTGGAGGTATTCATGTATATTGATTTTTTTTTGTTGTTGTTTTTTTTTTTTTTTCTGTCATGGTCTCTAAGTTCTTTGTGTTTTAATTATTTTTGTAGTCCTTGTTCCCTTTTGGTTCCTCAGTGCTAATTAGTGTAGCAGGGTTCATTATCTCTTAGCTGGTTTAGGGGTACAGTTTAGGAGTTTTGGTAAATTCTCTCTCATAAATATGTAGTGACACCATGGGTTCGAATCTCTTGTGTAGTTGAGGATAGTAGATAGGAGTAACACTAGAGTTGAGTACTATATAGTACTGAGTTATGAACCAGGTATCAATAATACTTGACTACAGTGTTTATACTACTAACCACCTGAATGGTGATTGATAGCAGTTAGCAACAGTGAAAATATCTATCTACAAGCTACATAGAGATATATGTCACACATGTGCATGAGGACTTATGCTATGCTGATGGTCACAGTGACTTGTATGATAGGGAAGGAAGCTGTGTAAGTTAAATATTTCTCAAGGAGGATAGTGGTATAGTTCTTTAGTTGAAGAGAAGCTGGAGTAATGGGGTTAGAAATAAGGTAGTATTTCATATATATAGGTCTTTAGAGAGGGAGAAAAAAGGGATAGGTGGGCACACCAGGCTAGAGGTAGGGTGAATGAGCACAGTCAATGGGTTTTGGATAATAGAGAAGTGAAGGAAGATAGAATGGGTAATGAGGTAGTTAAATTATGTAATTTGGAGCTGCCTAGTACATTTGCTTGGCTTCATATTAAGAAGTACCATTTCAGTTATAACAAGGATAATAGGGAAAGAGTGACTATAATGGGTGGAAGTTGAAAAAAATAAGTAGGTATTTAGGTGAGCGTAGAGGAATCAGTTGATATGAAGGACAAACTATCAAGTATAAGCAAGGATAAAGATGAAAAAAGAAAAGCAAAGAGTGAAAGAAGCAAAAATAGGGACCAAAATAAAATCAAGTAAAAAAAGAGTTTTAAAAAAGATATATAATAGAAATAAAAGAAAATAATAATAAAAATAGAAATGTAGAAAATAAAACTTAACAAAAATAAAAGGTGCAAGCAGAAAGATACCCTGGCAATCAAACAATAAAAACCTTAAGAATTATTTGACAAAATGTGACAAAATTTTCCCTATTGCAAAGGGATTGAAGAGTATAAATATGAATAGCCTCATTCTATGACGTATTTTTCTTTTTTGATTGTGGTCTCCTTTGAAGAAACATAAATGCTGCTCTTGAGCTCTGATCCAAAGTTCTTCATCCCCACCCAATCTATTTCCAGATGCCTGGGTTTACCTCAGGGGACATCAAGGCAGGGATGGTTAGCAGAGCATGCTCAACTCAGCTAGAAAGCCAGAGGGGGGAAGACTGGAGTAGGCTGAATTTCCTTTGTGTGCTTCCTTAGTACTTCATCAATGGAATAGGATGGTGAATTGGACTTGGCAGAAGAGAGGGTAGTCAGTATGCTGCAACTATTTAAAAAATTTTTATTCTCCAGAAGCTGATTTTCTTCATTATCATCTCTGCTTTATTGAGATACATTTGATGAATAATTGTCTTTAAGATTTACTCCTGGATGTTTTTGCATACATGTGCACTATAAAATAATCACCACAAGCAAGTTTGTTAATATATCTATTATCTTGCATAGCTAACATTATTATTATTATTATTATTATTATTATTATTATTATTATTATCATCATCATTGTAGGGGCAGTGAGGACAGATTTACCCTTATAGCTAAATTGCCCAGACTGGCCTCCCAAATACTGGGATTACAGGTGCGTGCTACAGTGCATGACTATTATTTTTAGTTGAATTTTTGCAACTGAAGGGCAGAGACATTATCTGAGCTTTGGTGACAGACTTTTTGGATTTAAATATCATTTCTGCCACCTACTTGCTTTTGATATTAGATAAATTAAGTAAACTCATAGTGTCTTAGCCTCCTCATCTGTGAAATTGAAATTATATATAAACATAGGGCTTGCATATTGTATTGAATAGTTGGCTATGGTCATTGTTATGATTGAACAATACTGTGCCTAGTATATTTTAAATGTTTAAAGAACATTTGTTAGAAAAAGAAATAGATAATTAATTCAGATTCTGATCACAGCCTGATGATAATTCCAGTTCTGTAGATAAATTCTAACTTTCATCAAAGATGTCATTCACCAGCAGAAGGACAGTGGGAGGCAGGAGGAGGATGGGATAAGTGTTTGGTTGACATTTTGGCAAAGGCTTCTAAAAGTTGCTCTTCCCCTGAGGAAATAGCGTAAAGGGGTGTTATCCACTCATATGAATATAACTCACATGTCTATATTGTGAAAATTCAACAAGTTGAAAAGGCAAGTGGTGAGGATTTCTGGGAAGACCTAATCTCAAGGGCAGCACCTCTACCAGACACAGCCTGAGAGAAATATTTTAGAAGAAGAAAGTCCAAGTTTCATGGGCCTAAATATGTGACTCTGCACTGGGCATTGATATTCTACGAAAACACTTGTGAGAACTGGTTTCAGGAGATTTCTTATCCAGGTGACTTTTTGCCAGCGGCGAATACTTGGCAATTGGATTCACTTTTTTTTTTTTTTACTTTAAAAAGACTATCTAGTTCCTAGGACCCATATCAAGGCTGTCAGGCCAAATCTACATAAAAACTGTAAGTTCCATGGAAAAATCACGAGTCTCATAGACAGGGAAATGGGCCGGACCTGATGAAATCATCTCATTCTCTTCAAAATGCAAATTTTATTTAAGCATAAAGTTAATATGTCCACTTTAAGGTGTAGTTTATTATCTGAACAAGTTCAGGCCACAATAAGAAGTCACAAGACATACAAGATGGGGTAAGTATTAGTAAGTGTAATTTTCTTTAAAAATATTTATTGGTGCATTTTAATTATATGCAATAATGTAATCTATTGCGATATATTCATATCTGCACAGGACATAATTTGGTCAATTTTGTTCCCCTTTCCTTCCACTCCTCCACCCCCCAGTCCCCTTTCTCTACTGGTCTCCTCTCCCTTATATTTTCATGAGTTTTTTTCCCTTTTTCTCTCTAGCTTCCACATCTGAGAGAAAACATCTGACCTACAACTTGCTGAGTCTGGTTTGTTTCATTATTATGATGTTCTCCAGTTCCACCCATTTTCCTGCAAATAACATAATTTCATTCTTCTTTATTGCTGGGCTGAGAAAAATTCCACATCACGATTGTTGGTGCGTGTGTGTGTGTGTGTGTGTGTGTGTGTGTGTGTGTCCATTTATCTGTTGATGGACAGCTAGTTTGGCTGGTTCCATAACTTGGCTATTGTGAATTTTGCTGCTACGAACATGAATATGCATGCATCACTTTTGGATAAATATAGAGGAGTGGTATAGCTGGTCATAAGGTGGTTTCATTCCTAGTCTATTGAGAAACATTTATACTGATTTCCATAGTGGTTGTACTAATTTACAATCCCACCAACAGTGTTTAAATGTTCCTTGTCTCCTCCACAATAACTTTCTTTTTAATTTTACTTCAGGCTTCTCTAGAAACATTGCTATTTATTATAGTAAGTTAATATGATTGTTATTTTGTTTGCACACATTTTACATTGAAGCAAATTCTAATAGTGTCTAAGTATTGTTTGGTCTGTACAGAATCAACTGATGACAAGTTGGTAGTTTATAACCCTCAATATTGAGCTGTGCAAAAATGAAGACTTTCCCCTTGCCAGTCATTTATTCACAATTTTTTTTTTGTGGTACTGGGGATTGAACCCAGGGGCATTCTACCTCAGAGCTATAACCCCAGTGCTATATTTTTATTCTTTATTTTGAAACAGGGTCTCACTAAGTTTCCAAGAGAGCCTCACTAAGTAGCTGAGACTGGCTGCAAACTTGGATCCTCCAGTCTCAGCCTCCCAAGTACTGGGATTACAAGCGTGCACCACTACTCCTGGCTCACAAGTATTTTTCTCTGGTGTTCACAGCAGTCAAGTTTGATAAAATCTTCGAATTTCAAGTGTAACACTTTTTTGAAATATTTTGACACATCTACTTAAAAGTAAATTTCCCTTCCTATGCCCATCTTTCTCCTCTCTTTTTTCTTCATTATCTTTTCTCCTTTCTTTATCCCATCTTGTTTTTCTCCTTCTTCCTCTTCTCTTCTATCCTCCTCACTCTCTTCACTCTTTTCTCTCCTCTCTTTCTTTCCATATACACTCTCTTTAAATGATTTATTACTTCTAATATTGACCAGCAGAGTAGAAGCAAAAATACACTTGTCAATCATTTATTTGAATAGTGATCTGGGTTCAGTGTTTTCTGGAAATCTCTACATTCAGCCATAAGAGTCAAATTTGGAAGAAATACCTCTATGTTTTGGAATATGGCTTCAGTGAATGAATTAACAGAGACATGGACAATAACTTTCACAAAATGAGAAATCAAAAGGAATGACAATTACATTTTTATGCTGAGGATGCTTTTCTTTTTCTTTGGAATCTGATGACCTTTATTTTTGATATTTATTCTTGTCTGTCTCATTTCTTTCACTTGGTGAGTTTGTTTTCTGGAGATGTTCAGGGACAATGTTTAAAGTTTTCTTTAGAGATATTTCCAATGAGAACATAAAAATCACATAGCAACTATAGTAATAAATTTAAAATGAGTTCAATGTTAACAACAATCTTAAATACAGATGCATTTATTGCTATATTAATAGATTAAAAAGTGAAGCACAGAGACATAAGATGAATTAATATTCTACAGTTAGAAACGGTCAGATTCAGGACTCCCAACTAGTCTTTGGCTTTTAAGCCCATTTTTCTTTGTTCACTCTTTAATGAATTTTTGATTTCCATTTATTCTTTTACTTTCTCCCTCTTACTTTCTCTTTTGCCTCTTTTTTCTTCTGCTTATCTCAGCAAATTCTTTACATTTTGGCCAACACTAAGGATACAAAAATAAATAATAGCATAATTGTAGTAAAGGAGGATTTTTGCTTTCAAGGATATATAATCTTGAGCACAGAGAGATGAACATGAGACCATGTTGTGTTATAGACATTTACCCCAACCTCTGAGGTTGGAAGGACTTGACAGCACCATTTTTAAGTGAATAAACAAAACAAAACAAAATAAGAAATTTACAGATAGGCCAAGTAGGAAGAAGGATGGTTCATGAAAGAATCTGTGTGTCCTTAAGTTTTTTTAATATGACTTAAAATTAGTAGAACAGTTTTGATATCTTTTCTTTTATGTCCATATCCAATCTCAGGTAAAATGCATGCATCAGAAAAAGATAAATGCACCTATGTTGTCACCTGTAGAATATAAAGAAACAGCTAACATATATTATAGTTGCTTTTGCTTTTACTGTACTAGAAAAAACAAGGCAGCCATGAACATATTAAGTCACTAAGTAAAAGTCTTATTATTGAGAATGAGTATGACTTTTCCCTTTTTTTTCAGGATAGTCACCTGTCACATGAACTGAATTGATGGTGAAGATGAATAATGTAACTGAATTCATCCTTTTGGGCTTGACTCAAAATATAGAGCTTCAGAAATTTTCATTTGTTGTGTTTTTAATTGTTTACCTAGTCACCCTGGCAGGAAATCTGCTCATCATGATTACCATCAACAGCAGCAGGGCCCTGGGTTCCCCCATGTACTTCTTCCTGTCTTACCTTTCCCTGATAGATGGCTGCTGTTCTTCATCTATGACTCCCAAAATGCTAGCGGACTCACTTTCTGTGAATAGCACTATCTCTTTTAGGGGATGCATGACTCAAGTGTTTGCCGAACATCTTTTTGGTGCTGCTGAGATTATTCTTCTCACTGTGATGGCCTATGACCGCTACGTGGCCATTTGTAAACCCCTGCACTATGCAGTCATTATGAATCACCAAGTATGTAGCATCTTGGTGGGAGTAGCCTGGGCTGGAGGCTTTGTCCACGCAACCATTCAGATCCTCTTCACAGTCTGGCTGCCCTTCTGTGGCCCCAATGTCATAGACCACTTCATGTGTGATTTGAACCCTTTGTTGAAACTCGTCTGCATGGACACTCATACTCTTGGTCTCTTTGTTGCTGCCAACAGTGGGTTCATCTGTCTGCTAAACTTCCTCCTCCTAATGGTCTCTTATATGGTCATCCTATACACTCTGAAGTCTCACAGCTTAGAAGGAAGGCGCAAAGCCCTCTCCACCTGCATCTCCCACATCACTGTGGTCGTCTTATTCTTTGTGCCTTGTGTATTTGTATATTTGCGCCCAGTAACCACCTTCTCCATTGACAAAGCTGTGGCTGTGTTTTATACCATGATAACCCCTATGTTAAACCCTCTAATCTATACTCTCAGAAATGCAGAGGTGAAAAATGCTATGAAGAAACTCTGGGTCAAAAGTTAATTTTAATGAAGAAATAATCACAGAACATAAAATCACTTTATCCTTCAAATATTGAATAAAGAATCATATTATAGCTAGGATTCTGTGCTAAGTGAACAGTGTATCAAAGCATGTCATTTGTATATAAGTCCCTTGAATGAAGGTTAATGTCATAAGTTGTTTCTCATTATAGAAATATCTCATTTTGATTTATTTATTGCCCATTTAGTTATCAAACTTTGGTGTATCATCAGTATCAGTTAAGGTTCTTGGTGAGGTCCACATTCTGAGGATACAGCTTTAGAAATCTAAGGCAGTAGGACACTTGCTGGACAGGCACATCTGCATTTTAAATAAATTATCCAGATGTCTCTAAATAGGGGATCTATGCACATACTTTGAGCAATAGTGGTATAAATTATACTTGCATCCCCAGCCTGTTAATAGATCTTATTTCCTGGGAAGTATATTTCATAACAGAAACTGAGAATTATGAGTTCTCAATTATTCATAAATCATGCATTGTCTGTTCACTACCTTTGCAAATGCACAATAAAATGAAGTATTCTGTGAAAATAGAAATGGTATGAATGCTTATCCTCCATCTTCTCTTTCTGTTCTTTCTATTTGTTTATCAATCTGGTCCAACTCTCTTTTTTCTCTTTTTCATCAAAGGGAAAATTTACCATGTCTTATAGCTGCCTTATCTGAACCAAAACTCATTATAATCCCAATGAGTTCTTCATTCTGGGAGCCTTGTGTTCAAATTTTTGTTTTATGAAGGTGACTTCATGTATTTTTTTTGAATGCATATTTTGGTGGAATCAATGATAGGGTTTAGGATATTGTCATGGTTAAAAACATAGATTCAGAGCAAGATAGATCCAAACTTTGTTTTGCCAAAGATGTAAATGTTGGTAAGCCAAAGTTCTTTGAGTTAAAAGAGTAATGACAGATATTTTCAAGATCAAATACATAATCCTTGTAAAGCTTTCATTACCACTAAATGTCCAATAGATCTTAGCTACTATGAATATTCTTATTACCGGGGTCTCAGTAACTATAATAGAATCTCATTAATCTATTTTTGACTATAAATAATATTTAATATAAAATATACTCAGTTGGACCTGTTTAGTTATTTTTATAACTTATTGGTACATTGCAATTATAGTGAGGTTCCATGTGTTAAAAACATATATACACACAGTTCTTTACATATTTCCCTCCACATCCTACCCCACTCCCCTGTCCTGCTTCTCCACATGAGTCAGTGAGATTGATAATGAAACATACACATATTTCTGTAGTATTATTTGAAAAATTTTTTTTTTTAAGAAGGGATGATACAAGCCGGGTGTGGTGGCTCACGCTTGTAATCCCAGCATTCGGGAGGCTGAGACCAGAGGATCCGGGTTCGTGGCCAGCCTCAGCTAACTAGTGAGGCACTCTGCAACTTAGTGAGACCCGGTTTCAAAATAAAGAATAAAAAATAGGGCTGGGGGTGTAGCTCGGAGGTAGAATGCCCCTGAGTTCAATCCCCAGTACCACACACACAAAAAAAAGGATGATACATAATTTTTCTGTCCCTGCTGTGATTAATAATACTCAGAACTGACTGGTATTGTAGTAATTTTAGTCTGGAATGTCTCCTGACAGGCTTGACCATTTCTTTACTGCTCCCTTGGGGTTTTATGGTGTCCTTTGACCCCATTCCTCTGTCCTTGAAGATAAGATGTTTATGGGCTTAATTTTTTTTCTGACAATCCTTTTTTGAGGATCAAAGCCTGACATTACTATGAGTCAACACAGCAGGCAACCAGAATATGAACAGACATAAAAGGAAGAGAGACATTTGTTCAGAGGGGAGAGAAACAATGTGTGGTACAGAAATAAGAGCAGTCTCTGGAATAAGATTTCCTGAGTTTGGATATGGATTGAGCAAATTATTATTAGTTTTTAATATACTTTTATTGGTGAGTTGTAATTGTATCTCATGATGAGGTATTGAGTGATAGGAACATACATGCACACAACACTTGGTGTTCTCTCCAGATCCCTTCCCCCTCCCCATCCCTGGATATTTCATTTCTCAATAAGACCCCAAAAGCACAAGCAGCTCAAAAGAAGATCAATACATGGGATTGCATTAAACTGAAGAGCTTCTGCACAGCAAAGGAAACTATCAAGAACCTCAACAGAGAGCCCACAGAGTGGGAGAAAATTTTTGCCAGTTACTCTTTGGATAGAGGTCTAATATCTAGGATATACAAAGAACTCAAGAAAATCACAGCTAAGAAAACAAGATTTGAAATCATTTAGCTCTACTTCAGTATTCATACTCTTAAACACTATGATGTATATCATAACTATGACACATATGTGAATAAAGACACGTTTTCTGGTTGAGGGAGATAGGTTAAATAAGTAACATACTTTTGTTCTTTATTGCTAAATATGATTCAATTGTGTATATCCCATAATTTTGTAATCCATTCATCTGTTGATGGACACCTGGGTTGGTTCCATAATTTACCTATTGTGAATTGTGCTGCCATAAACATAAATATGCATGTATTACTATAATATTCTGATTTCAGTACCTTTGAAAAGATACCCAGGAGTGGTATAGTTGGATGATATGGTGGATCCATTCCCAATTTTCTGAAGAATCTCCACACTGATCTCCATAGCAGTTGCGCTAACTTAGAATCCCATCAAGAGTATAGAAGAGTTCCAATTTCCTCACATCCTCACCAGCATTAACTGTTTTTTGACTTCTTGATGAAATTATGTCATTTGCAGGAAAATGGATGGACCTGGAGAACATTATGTTAAGTGAGATTAGCCAGACAGAAAGTGAAGGGTCACATGTTTTCTCTCATATGTGGAAGCTAGAAAGTAACTGAGATATGAGGGACATTAGATAATGGAGAAGAAACACAAGTAGAGTGAGAGAGGTAGTCCTGGAGAGGATGGAGAAGAGGAGATGGAGAATTAATGAAGGAAATGCTTTCACTGACATATGTACTATGTGAGAATACCAATGCCAGACTCAATATCATGTATGGGGAAGGAAGGAAGAGTAGGGAAGGGGCCAGGGGAAAACTCGCCAACTGCTGTGTGCATGTATATCACCATCACTGTGAACTACATTATGATGTGAGACTATAATGCACCAACAGAAGTGTAAAAATAAATAACATTCAAAGAACAAGAATAATTCAGAGTGAAAAGGTCTTATAAAAGTGAAACAAGTAATGTGATAGAGCAGCTCAGAAGTCAGAGGGCCCACTCTAAACCTGACGGCAGATTCAAGAGCAAGAATTTACAGTGTTTATCTAACTATGTCCAGGTATGAGACCATGAGCTGAAGGTTATGAGTAATTCACTGGAGAGAAGTTTCTGTACACGGAGAGATGAATTGTATCTATCTTGGATGAGTGTCATTATTGTCCTCTGACTCTAATATCCCCAATTAACCTTATTCTTATTATAATTAGTTCTGCCGTAATTAAAACCAGGGTGAAACAAAATAAAACATAGGTATTCAAGAAACCAGATTGTTCCAGAAGACTCTCTCTGCACTTACTGGAAGTTGCTCTTTATTGGTGGATTCTTTGGTGTTGTCAGCAGCATTGATCTCTACTTTGCCTCTGCATGGCCTTCTAAATTTTCATTAATTAATTTGTTTTTTATTGGTGCATTGTAACCATACATCTTGATGAAGTTCAGGGTGATGGAAGCATACATGCACACAGCACTCTTTGAGCCCTCTCCCAGCTCCCGCCCTATTCCCTCCTCCTCCCCTCCTTCCTGTGCTCAGCACAGTGATTGACTTGGATAAGTTTGTGTATGTACATCTTGAGCCTCCCAGCGCTCTAAGTCAGATCGCCTTCTCCACTCATCTAAAGTTTCTCCTCCTGTATCTGGAGTCCCTCCAATGCCCCATTTTCTCCCTAGCTTCCATATATTAGTCACTTTTCGTGACTGATTAATCTCACTTAGCATACTATTCTCCAGTTCCATCTATTTTAATTTCTATATTTTCTCATGTAAAAACATTGACTTAGGGAAGATGGGCCATGCTGATTGGATGAGGAAATATATCTGTCAAATGCAATCTACACCAAGTTATAATTGACATTCCATGTTCTATCAGATGCTGAGCAATTGTCCCCTCCCCTCAAAACAAATATTCAGCTCTGGCCTTTTCCAGTATTGCTCTCTCCCTTGTTCACTGTGCTTTCGCTGCTATGCTTGACCTCAGACCTTTGTACTTTCTCTTACTTATTCCCCAAATGCTCCTCCTCTGGCCTTCAGGCTCAATGTCCTCTTCCTCAGAGGGTTTTTTAAAAAATACTTTTATTGGAACATTGCAATTACACACTGTAGTGAGGCCCAAAGTCATACAAACATACACACAGGTCTTGATGTGTTTCCCAGCAGATCCCAATCCATTGCCTACTCCTCCCTGTACATAGTAGTGATATTGGTTGTGCTACTTTTAAACAGGGTGTTGCAAATGGAAGGATCTTCTTTTGAAAAAGATTAATAAGAAAATGTGACATATATACACAGTAACATACTCTTCATGATAAGTTAATCTTCTTTGGGACAGACAAACTGGGCTGGTAGTTCCTTCTCGGCTCACAATTGTCTCATAATGTTTCTGAAACTATTTTTCCTTGTCCCACCTTCCTGACCCTAGTTATGTGATTGATCTAATGATATCTTTACATGTTAATGTTCTTTTAAAAAACTGGGGGAAATCCCAGTGAAAGCAATTAAGCAAGAATTGGTCTTGGACACATTCCATTGAGAGAATCTATCATTAATGTGGTTTCATGATATACAATTTTCAATGTGTTTGCAGATCACTGAAAGGTAGAAGACATTATCTTCTAAGTAACTGATATATTACTTTAGAAGATGCTTCATTAGGCATAAAGCATGATATAAAATGACATAAGAATGCTCACTCTAAATCTCAAGTATAGTATTTGGCTATATGAACACATGAGGTGAGATGGGCTAAACAAATAAATGGTGGTTATTCTTTATTAAAGTTACTAGAAAATAAATGAGAGGAAACTATCCCTGTAAAAGGCTAATTGCTATTTTACTAGGGAGATGAGTGATTTGTAATTTTGATAAATTATTCTAATATGGAAAATTTTATTTTTTGTTTGCACCATGAAACTTCTTTGAGATTGATCTGCAATGCAATTTACAATTTTCTGCAATTTTTGGAATGTTGCTGAGGAAATAGACAGACATAGTTGTGTGATTTTGTACATATCCTCCTGGACCAATACATCATTTTATTTACTTTGTGCATATGGATGGAGGAGAGATTTCCAGCTATTTATGAGTGAGGCAGAAAAAAATTCCTTCAAACTATAAATAAGCTTCCAAAGGTAAGAGTTTAAAAGAAGTGGAAACCAGGCTTAGCAACTGTATGAATTTTTCATTAGATAGAAAATTATACCACTTGAATTTGTAAGAATTAAAATGTTGAAACAATTTCTGCAGACAGAAAGTTGCTGGTCTGGTTGTATTGCATTTGCCATGAACATATTTTAAAAATTAAAAAATGAAGTTAGTAACCTTGCTATATCTTCAAGAGTTATGCTTCCACCTGGGAAAGTAGAAGATCACGATGAGAAGGTGATTACTTGATCAGCACTAAGATTTCTGTATTTTGATGACATGACCCCTGGTGTAGACCTTCATCCTAAAGGACTTATGGATGCTCTTTGAAGCCTGGATGTTCACCTTATTTGATTTATGTAACACAAGGTAGGTGCTCTACAAACACATGTTTGTTGAATAAGTAAACAAAAGATTGAATATATAATATGCTTTTGTACAATATTTATCATTATTTTAGAGGTCATGATATCTGCTTCTGGTCTCTTAAATTATCATTAACCAAAGAATATAAGGAACTAAGAAGATGGAAAAGCATTTGGGGAATTGAGGATTAGAAAATATGAACATATAGACTTTAAAGAGGTGAATTTGGGCAGGTTGCCTAAATCTCAGCCATTTAGGATCTTATAGGCAAGGGTAGAGAAAAAGGAGTTTATTGTGCATGAAATAATGATATCCTATAGGGGTTTTAAGTCTGAATAATATTTAAAAGGATCATTTGGGCTACTTCATGAAAACAGTTTGTTGGAGGCCACAATGAAAATAGGTAGATTTGGCAGGAGGCTACCGCAGTGCCAGAGATGTAACAGGACGTAGTGACAATATATTAAAATGGAGAGTGAATAGGGCTTATTAAATGCATGAATAAGTAACATGAGAGGAATAAAGAGGAAAAGAATACTAACAGAATTTATCCTGAACAAAAACTTGGAAGGAAGCACTATGCCATTATGTAGAGAAAACCTAGGAAGAAATAAATTTATTGTGAAAAATTAAAATTTTATTTTTGTAAATTAAATGGTTTTGCAATTAAATAGTTGCAGATGCCAGTTTGAAAATTGTGGGTGAGATAGTCACGAAGACAGACAATTTCAGAGTGCTTTGAGCATTTGTAGGTTAGGCAAAGAAGAAATACACAAGTTAAGACAGTAAAAGGAAACTAGCCACTTGGCAGGATTTCTGAGACTTTGATAGTTATTGGTAACACCTTGTGTCACATGATACAATTTATATGTTGTAGTCCTAACCTCCATATTTCATACTGTGACATTGGGCATAGGGTCTTTGTTCTTTGCAGAAGTAATCAAAATAAAATAAGGTCATTAGAGCAGGTTCCCAATCCAATATGCCCCATATTCTTATTAAAATGAGAAATTCGGATACAAGGAGAAAGAAACATGAATATACAGTCATCTGCAAGGCAAAGAGAGAAGTTTGGAATATTTCCTTCTTTCATAGTCTTCTGAAGGAACCAACTCTGCCTATACTTTGATTTTGAATTCCTAGCAGGCAGAACTCTGAGGGAAGAAAAATTCTTCTGTTTAAACTACCCAGCTCCTTGTAATTTGTTACAGTAACTCTAGCAAAAGAATTCGGCTTTTGGTACTTGGAGGTGGGTGTTGCTTCAATAAATGTTTAAAAATGTGGAAGTGGCCCTAGGTTTGGGTAATGAGTAGATGTTGGGGGAGTTTGGAGATTGTGATAAAAAGAGCCTAGTGTGCCTTGAAGAGACTGTGGGTAGGAACACGAACATTGAACGATGACTATGATGAAGAAACCTCCAGAAAGAAAAGAGGAGAGCTATAGAGAAGACATCTATTGTCTCAGAGAACACATACATTATCATGAGCAGAATATTTTTAGAAATAGGTATGCTTGAGGTGGAGGTGTTCCATGGGCGTGAAGGACACGGTATTGGAAGTAGAGGAGAGGCAATGATTGCTTTAAAGTCATAGCACTAATAACTAATAGTGACTTTGGGTCTGCAGTCCTACATTCATAATTTATTTTACCCACCATAAGTATGTAAATTATGTGAGCTTCTGATATCACACCTTTGTGACTTTGACCTGGGGCATCCTCATTCCCACTTGTTACCTCAATTCTTTAAACTTATCTGAAGAATCACCTTCTCTTAGAAGCCTTCCCAGATCCCAGTTGGTTTAGAAATTCCAGCGCTGCAAGTCCTTTGCATGGCATAAGTAAATGCATTTACTATGACACTTTAATTGCCTGATACCACCATGATGTATGAAATTACTTAGGGCAGGGAAGCCTGCTTTATTTCACTTGGCAATCCAAATATCTATAGTAGTAGATGCTTCATATATAATTTTTTTAATGGATGAATGCATAGAGATTAAAATTATGCTATTTCTAAGTATTATTCATTGTTTTTCTAGGTAAACCACTTTTAATATCAGAAATCAGCACCAATAAAAGGAATAGATGGAACGAAGGAACAATGTAACTTTCTTTGTCCTTTTGGGCCTCACACAGAATCCAAAGGCACAGAAAGTACTTTTTGTTCTGTTCTTGCTTTTCTACATTTTGACTATGGTGGGGAATCTCCTCATTGTCATGACCATTACCATCAGCAAGACCCTGGACTCGCCAATGTACTTCTTTCTTGCTAGTTTGTCATTTATGGATGCCATTTATTCATCAGTTGTTTCCCCCAAATTGATTTTTGACTTACTAATTGGGCAAAATACCATATCTTTCAAGTTTTGTATGACTCAGCTCTTTGCAGGACATTTTTTCGGCGGAGCAGAGGTCCTTCTTCTCTTGGCGATGGCTTATGACCGCTATGTGGCCATCTGCAAGCCCTTGCATTATTTAGTTATCATGAGGCAGTGGGTGTGTGTTGTGCTGCTGGTAGTGGCCTGGCTTGGAGGGTTTTTGCACTCAGCAATTCAACTGAGCACTATTTTTGGGCTCCCATTCTGTGGACCCAATGTCATTGACCATTTTATCTGTGACATGTACCCCTTGCTGAAACTTGCTTGTACTGACACCTATGTCATTGGCCTCTTAGTGATGGCCAATGGAGGACTGATCTGCACGACTGTGTTTCTGCTCTTACTCATCTCCTATGGTGTCATCTTGCACTCTCTGAAGAACCTGAGTCAGGAAGGGAGGAGCAAAGCTCTCTCAACCTGTGGTTCCCACATCACTGTGGTGGTCCTCTTCTTTGTTCCCTGTATTTTCATATATGCAAGACCAGCTAAGACTTTCCCTATTGACAAACCATTTAGTGTGTTTTGTACAATCATAACCCCCATGCTGAACCCCTTTATCTATACTTTGAGAAACTCAGAGATGACAAATGCTATGAAGAAGGTTTGGAAAGAAATTATTTCAAGTAGTAAATAAGTGATTCCCATATCACAAGGAGAATCATTTGACTCTAAGTCTTAAGACTGCTGCTAACTTTCCTCCCCTCAAAATCTTTTCTAGTAAGTATATTAGAGAATGAATTACTTGTTTTTTCTATTAACATATTTCCCTGTTGTAATGCAAACTCTGTAATATCTTGTTTATAACTGTACCTGGAGAGGTGTAATTCACCGATATTAGATGACCAATAATAATATATAATAAATCAATACATGAGAATTTGTGGCATTACACTGTTTTTTATTGAATTTCTGCATGTATTTTTGTTACTGATAATTTTACATTTTGATTCTTTTATTTTTTGCTGCTTTTTAATTTGACTAGCTAAATATTGAATGCTATTTAGGCTATTTCCTTTTGATTTCAGTTGCATTACAGATGAGATTTTTAGTGTAAGAATTTGACTTTTTATAATATAAAAGGAAAATACAATGGATAATTATAAATATTAAAGTATAAGCCATATGAATGGTAAAACTGTAAAAGAAATCTCCCCACCCACAACTAGGGTCTCCCTCCTCCTTCCTTTCTGTACATGGTAGTGAGATTGGTAGTAATGTATTCATACATGGGCATAACATTATTTGAACTGTTGTCTTCCTTGATCATTTCTTTTTTCCCTCCCCACCTCCTTCCCCAACCCTCTTCCACTGTTCTTCTGGTCTCTCTCTTCATTTATCTGAAGTCCCTTTGTTTCCTACTTTCTCTCTAGCTTCCAAATATGAAAGAAAGCATGTGGCCCTTGATTTTCTGAGTCTGGTTGATTTCACTTGGCATAATATTCTCTAGTTCCATCCAATTTCCTGCAAATTTTGTTTTTTTATGGCTGGGTAAAATTCCATTGAGTGTATATACTGTATTTTCTTTATTCGTTCATCTGTTGATGGACACCTAGGTTGGTTGCACAATTTGGCTATCGTTTTTATTTTTTTTTTTTTGAATAATGAGTTTTATTTTTAGAGCAGTTTTAATTTCAAAAGAAGTTTGAGCCGTAAGTGTAGATTTCCTATATAACACCTGTATTTCACCCAAGGCCTCCCTCACTGTCTCAGTACATTTCCTGTTGCTAAAGCAGAATAACTGAGACTTATTGACTTATAAAGAACAGATAATTATTTGCCTTATGAAGCTGGTGAGTCCAAGAGTATGGCACTGATATCTGGAGGTGGTTTATGTACTGAGTCATTTCAAGGTGAAAGTTGGGAGGGCAAGAGAGTGCAGGGATGAGATGGCCAGAGAAGGCTGTGGGGCCCACTCCTGTGACAACTAGCCTACTCCCATGGTAATGGCATTAGTGCACTTAAGAGGACAGAGCCTTCATGATCCGATCACCTCCTGATGGTTCCAGTTCTCACCTCTATTGCATTGTCTTTTAATACATGAAATTTGGAAGAAATGTCGAATCTATAGCACACATTATCCCCATGCTTTGTGCTCTGATAAAAAATGAATTCAGGTAGTGAAAACCAATTTAATAAGTTCATTAAATATGATTATTTCTGTCATGCTATGGCTTCTCAGTGTTGGAATTATTAAGCCAACAGAGAGACTTCTAAGAAGAAGCTATTATTTAGAGGAGTTGAAAGGAGAGGTGACATGACAATATGAAATTGAAAGAACACTTTGAAAATATGTAAATGTATAAAGCCAAAAAGGTATACTATTAAAGACTCACTTAAGTAATTTAAATATTCACAGTGAGTAAAATAAAGTATGATTATAATATCATAGACCAAAAATTACTGTATTAGTTGCTAGTACTGTGATTATAAAGAGAGATCGACTGGTCTTCTGTACTTTCCAGTAATATGTTCCACACTTCCACTGGACACTGCAAACATATTTATTACAGAAGCATCAGACCTGCCAATACTAAATGATGTATTAATGGTAGAGATTCTGTAACAAATCACAGGCTAGGTGGTTTAAACAACAGAAATTTATTGTCTCAAAGTTCTGCATGCTAGGAATTCACAATCAAGGTAGAGACAGTGTTGGTTCCTTCATAAGACAATGAGAGAAAAAGCTGTTCCAGGCCTCTCTCCTTGGCTAACAGATGGCCAACTTTATATTCATGTATAATTCTTTCTGCATCCAAATTTCTCATTCTAATAAGGACACCAGTCTCTCAAAGTCCTTCAGATATAGATTTGGTGTCTAATTGCAGTTAGTATGAAAATGTATTATTAAATATGTACTTATGTATATTGCAGGTATTATGCTAAATACTTTACCATTTCACTAAGCCTGGTGACACAGGTATTATTATTGCTGTTTTGACTTCTCTATACTCAGAGAAGTACAGTAAGTAGAATTCAAACCAAGTCTTTCTGGCTTCAGAATATTCATTCTTTATCACTATATCTCTGAAATCTAAAGCACATCACAGACCCATTTAAGGTTTTTGGCACCAGGCATGGTGGTGCATGCCTGTAATCCCAGTACTTGGCAACCTGAGACAAAAGGATCCCAGGTTCAAGACCAGCCTTAGCAATTTAGTGAGATGCTCAGCAACCTAGAAAGACTCTGTTTCAAAACAAAAATTTAAAGGGCTTGGGGTAGAGCTCAGAGGGAAAATGCCCCTGGATTCAGAGTTCAGTCCCCCATATCACACACAGGTTTCTGGGGTCTCATGACCTGATTAAAATTCTGGCTCTGTCCCTTACTGGCTGTAGGGTGGAGTTACCTCATCCCCCCTCGCTTCAGAATCCTCATCTTTAATGGAGACAATAGTAACACTTCATGGGAGAGATACAAGAATTAAATTAGTTAAGAGGTGCAAAGCACTTACAAAGCTGGTGCTTCGTAAGTGATGTGTTTGCTAGTATTATTTAAATTGTTATTTCTGTTTTATATTCTGCATAGAGTTTTTTCCCTTTATCAAACAAACTGATTAAAAATTAAATTTTAGAAAGGGCCATCAAGAAAAGAAAATATTGACAAATTTAACCATGGAAATATAGAAATATAATTACAAAGCCAAAATGCTAATAATGCTAAAAAATATGCCTCTTACTCAATGCAATTCACTATATTTTATAGTTCTTTTGGCCTGTAGGGTTATTCTGATGGAGATACATAGCTGAATGATTGTGTTTCAGCTTTACTTAGTTTTTCCATTTCTCTTTCTTGTTTTGTTGTTAACTTTATAAATATTGTCCTTACTTGGAGACTTGTTTTTAATGTTAGGAATTGCTTCTGTTTCTTTTTCTGGTTTTCCTGATATTCACTTATGCCATTTTCATTGTCTCTAACATTTCTTTCTGTCCATTTTCTAACACTGCTAATTTGTTTCTACTGTTTAATCAAATTGAATGCTATATTCAGTTTAATATAAAATAATGGTGATGACAGCTGAAATGATCGTGATTTGTATTTTATTGAGTTTTTTAAAAATCCAGAATGATACAGTTTTTCAAAATGTTTTATAAGTAGTCATTTGGATGACTACACAATTATATCCTCACATTTATGTTTGGGTAGGGGGGTACTGGGAATGGAACCCAGAGGAGCTCTATCTCTGAGCCACACCTTCAGCCCTATTTTATTTTATTTTTTTTAGCTTGAAACAGGGTCTCACTAGGCTCCTGAGAGTCTTGTTATATTGTTGAAGTTGTCCTGAAACCTATGATCCTCCTGTCCTGGCTTCCCAAGTACTGACATATTTTAATGTGCTCAATCTTATCAGGTTTTCATTGAATTACTTTTGCATTTGTTGTATAAACTAAGCTAGGATAATGTTATGTTGTTTTCTTATATTGCTGGATTCTGATGATTGCTTTCAAAATATTTCTGCATTGATTTTTGAAAGTTAAAATAGTAGAGATTTATATATGAAACATTTTTATAATTTTACAGACTGAATTTTATCTAATCATCTTTTTAAAACCCACCTCTGACATTCATTATCCCTCTGTCATACTTAGTGTTTACTTTTACATTGTTAGCTGTTTTGACTGTTTCACATATTATCCATTTGACTT
Source organism: Graphiurus murinus (assembly GCA_004027655.1). NCBI lineage: Eukaryota > Metazoa > Chordata > Mammalia > Rodentia > Gliridae > Graphiurus > Graphiurus murinus. The sequence goes on along the minus strand of PVLC010010506.1, from coordinate 12,698 downwards.
TAATCTTTATTTTCTGTTTTCTCTAGATCATCAGGATCTATAATAGTGCTGGACTCAGTAAATAATAATTGAATGAATGTCTCATAGAGTTAGTTTTATTGTTTAAATAATTTATTTTGACACACTTTATGTAGCATTAGGGTGATAGTTCTTTGAGAATTTATGAGCAACACTCATGCTCAGTTTTTTATAAAACACGTGTCATCTTTTAGAGCTTTATACAGGACCCTTTTTGTGGATCAGAGGTCTTTTTTCACTTGGCGACAACCTATGACCGCTATGTAAGCCCTTGCACTATTTGGTTATCATGAGGCAGTGGGTGTGTGTCATGCTGCTGGTAGTGTCCTGGGTGGGAGGATTTTTGCACTCAGTAATTCAACTCAGGACTATTTATGGGCTCCCATTCTGTGGACCCGATGTCATTGACCATTTTATCTGTGACATGTACCCCTTGCTGAAACTTGTCTGTACCGACACCTATATCATTGGCCTCATAGTGATGGCCAATGGAGGACTGATCTGCACGACTGTGTTTCTGCTCTTACTCTCTCCTATGGTGTCATTTTGCGCTCGCTGAAGAATCTGAGTCGGGAAGGGAGGCGCAAAGCTCTTCCAACTTGTGGTTCTCACATCACTGTGGTGGTCCTCTTCGTTGTTCCCTTTATTTCCATGTATGCAAGACCGGCTAGGACTTTCCGCATTGACAAATCACTGAGTGTGTTTTACACAGTTATAACCCCCATGCGGAACCCCTACATCTACACTCTGAGAAATTCTGAGATGACAAATGCCTAGAGAAGGAAAGTTCCGTCAGGTAGTAAATAAGTTTTTTGCCTATCATGAGGAGAGTAATTTCTCTATAAAGCTATCTCCTCAAGATGAATAAGACCTCTTAAAGCTGATGATAACTTCCTTTCCCTCAAAGCATTTCTGGTACATATAATTAAAGGATGAACCATGTGTTTGTGCCACTAATGGGCTTTCTTATTGTAATATAAACTCTGTAATGCCTGTTTATCATTGCACTGGAAGTTTGTAATGACTTTATAGTTGGAAGTCATTAACAATTTTCAATAAATTAATTAATGACTTTTTGAAGGATTACACTAACTTTAATATTTGGCTTTATTTTTATTCCTTGTTTTGCCATTCTTGTTTTAGGATTTTATATTATGTTGATTCTTTGCCTTATACTAATCTAATATTTAAATGCTGCAAAACTCTCATCTTTATTTGATTTCAGATGAATTACAAATGTGATTTTTCACACAATATTTTTTCTTTTTAAAATAATGTATGAAAAACATAATAGATAATATTAAAAGTAGAACTCATGAAAACACATTTGACTAACATTCTACATATTTTACTCTTAAAATTTTGCTTATTATTTGTTTTCTCTCTATAAGAGAGTATAAACTCGCAGCTAGATCCTCAGCACTTGTGATAGTGCTATACACAATAAATAGATGAATGAATGCCTCATAAAAAGAATTAATGTCACTATTTAAAATTATTTTTGCGCCGGGCATGGTGGCACATGCTTGTAATCCCAGCATTCGGGAGGCTGAGACCGGAGGATCCGGGTTCACGGCCAGCCTCAGCTACCTAGTGAGGCAATCCGCAACTTAGTGAGACTCGGTTTCAAAATAAAGAATAAAAAATAGGGCTGGGGGTGTAGCTTGGAGGTAGAATGCCCCTGAGTTCAATCCCCAGTACCACAAAAAAAAAAATTATTTTTGCTCTTTAGCTAACATGCCCATCTTTTGATTTTTTAATATTAAGATTTTAAAGTTCTTTGTGTATTATAGATACTAGTCCCCTATCAGATGAATAGCTTGCAAAGCTCTTCTCCCATTCTATTGGCTCTCTCTTAAGATTCTTGATTGTTTCCTTTGCTGCAAAGAAAACTTTTATTTAATGCCATCCCACTCATTAACATAACCAGCCTAGATGTCCATTAACAGATGAATGGATTATGAAATTATGGGACATACACACAATGGAATTATACTTACCCATAATGTAGAACAAAATAGTGCCTTTTGAAGGAAAATCGATGGAACTAGAAAATATTATGTTAAGGGAGATCAGTCAGTCACAAAAAATGCTTTCCCTCATAAGTGGAAGCTAGGGAGAAATTGAGATAGAAACAGACAAAACAGAAGAAATCCCAGTGAAGTGATGGATGGGGTCTAGGAGATGCAGGTGGGGGAAAGAGATTTTATGAAAGAAACACTCCAATTGACACAATGTATGTATACAAAATCATCAATACCAATCTCAATATTGGGTACAGGGAAGGGTAGGGAATGCGGTGGAAGCTGGGGATGGATTTAACAAGTGCTTTGTGCATGTATGTCTCTATGGCTCTGAACTTCATCATGATGTATGATTACAATGCACCAATAAAATAAAACATAATAAAATTATTTTTGACACACTTTACTTAGTATTAGGGTGACTTCTTTGGTTTGTGAGTAATAATCATTCACAGCTTTTATAAAATACTTGTCTTTTTAAAAGAAATTTCCTAAGTATGTTATGTGCATTTCCTTTCATAATATTTCATTGGGAGTAGTTATTCCTCCCAATGCCACCTTGAGGCAGGTACTATTACTGGTTCCATCTTTCAGTTGTACAAAGGTTCACAGATGTTAAGGTCATCATCCTTAGAGCATCTCCCTGACAGAGGCCAAATTTGAGAAGTGTACCTGTGCACATGTGTAGTGGGTACTATCACCTGGTGGTGAAGCAGGGCTTTCAAACCTATCTGCATACCCTGAGCGAATAGTATCCATTGATTCTTTTATTTTTCACTGTGCTTGCAACTCTACAGTTCACTTGTGTGTATATACATATATACATATATGTGTTTAAAAGTATTTTAATTTTGATGTAACTTCAGACTTAGATGAAAATTACAAGAATTCCTGGATACTCTTCACCCAGGTTGCCTAGGTATTTACATTTTTCTACATTTGATTTTCAGTTTCTTCTCTCTTTTTGTATTTGTCCATGCAGACTTATATACATCATTATAGACATATATGAATATCATTACTTTCCTGTTTCCATTTTTCTCTGTCTTATGTATGCATAGATTTACTTATACTATTTTCTGAAAGGTTGAGAGTAATTTGTAGACATGATGTCTCTTTAGTCTTAAGACTTCTAAGCATTTAAAAAAATGTAGAGGAAGAAAAAGAAAAAGAAATTTTACGGCATAACCATAGCATGGTGATCAATCTTCAGATCAATGAGGAGAGAGGCGTGGAGAATAGTGGAGGGATTGAGGGAGGGAAGCAGGAAGGGGAAGAAAGGAGAACTGAGCCAGGCATGGTGGCAAAGGCCTGTAATCTCAGTCCTTGAGAAGCTAAGACAGGAGGACTGCAGATTCGAAGCCAGCAAGGTTAGACTCTTAGCAACCTAATGAGACCCTGTTTCAAAATAAAAAAGTGAAATAGGGCTGGGGGTGTAGTAGCTTGGAGGTAGAATGCCTCTGGGTTCAATCCCCAGTACCAAAAAAAAAAAAAGGAAACATGATGAAGGAAACAGTTCAAATAATGCTATGTCCATATATGAAAGTGTCACTACCCATCTCACATGTACAGGGAGAGGGAGGAGGAGGTAGGATCTGGAGGGAAACATACCAAGAGCTGTGTCCATGTATACTTCTGTCACTTTGAGCCTCACTATGATATTTAATTATAATGCACCAATAAAAGTACTTTAAAAAAAGGAAAAATTCTACTATGTAATCTATACTGCTTATTACCATTCCACCACTGTCCCAATAATGTCCTTTTTGTAGCAAAAGAGAATCCATGGAAGCACATTACATGTTGCTGTCAGCACAGATTCCTTTAATATGAAACTATCCCTGAGGCTTTCTTTGTGTTTTCTGACACTGACATTTGTGTAGAGTACAAGGCAGTTGTTTAGTAGAATGTAGTTTGTATCCTGTTTAGGAGTGTCTGCTGTTTCTTTACATTGAGATTCAGTTTATACTTGGCAGGAGTAACTTGTGCATGATTCTGAATTCTTCTGATATACCTTACCAGCAGGTACTTGCTCTTTCTGAAGCATGTACACACCCTGGGGTTAACTGGAATAATCTCAGTGTAGTTTTGATTTTCAACTTTCTGATTGCTAAGGAAAATTTCTTAAGTTTGACAAAGACTATGTAAGCATAGATTCAAGAAGATACATAAAGTCCAAGTCCCCACCACCACTAAAAATAGAGAAAACTATAGAAAAGCTCATATTAGTCAAATTACTCAGTCAATAACATAGAGAAAATATTAAAAGCAGCCAGAAGAAAATACATATAGAATGATATAAGGGGCTATCACCTCTTTTTTGTAGGAAATAGAAAAATCAAAGAGATGATAGAGCACTATTTTTGTTTTTGGAAGAAGAGTTTAATAAAGCTCATGTATCAGCATTATAAAAATATTTGGAGGTAAAATAATTGAATCATGAGGGTTCTAATTTCATTAGTGGATAAATCCATGGATGAATTAATAATTTGAATGGATTAACTGGTGTGTAACACAGGAAGTTGGGGGTATGGCTCTAGGAGGCAGGTCATTGAATGTGTGGTCTTCTGGACCATATATGTCCATGAACCCTCCTCACTCTTTTTGTTTGCTTCAGGTCTTCATGATGTGAGAAAAGTATTCCTCAATGTATCCTGTTGCTTCTGCTGCTACCATTTATGTATCAGAGCCTGATCCATGGACTGAAACCCTGAAACTATTGGACCCAATAAACCTTTCCTCCTCTGGTTGTTCTTGTCAGGTACATTGGTCCCAACAATGGGAAAGCTGACTAAAGTATGATTTTTCTGCTACTCTTGATATAACTCTGCCACTTTGCTTCTTTATCCTCTGGTCTGATATATTACATTACATGATTTTTGAATGCTGAGCTGGCCTTGCATACATGGGATAAATCTCAGTTGCTTAAGGTATGCAATTAATTTTATACATTGTTGGATTTGGTTTTCTAATAGTTTGGTGAGGAATTTTGCTGTACCTGTAACTGGAAATCCTTCTTCCACTAAGTTAAAACTAACTTTAAATGAAATCTGAAGTCCTTTTGAAGACCTGTAACGCCCTGCAGGATTTGGTTCTTATCTATGTCTTCAACTTCACTTTGCTCTATTCTCTCCCTTTACTTTTCTCCTTCAGGTACAGTGAACTTTCAGTATCTTGAACTTGCTCAGCTCTTTTCAATGTTCAATATTCCCTCACATAACAGTGCTTCACATTCTTTGAACTTCAGCTTAAATATTACCTTTAAAAAGAGCCTTCTGTAATTACCTTATTCATGGAGTATCTCACTCCTATTTTCCTGCACAATACCTTGTTGCTTATCTTATAAACAATGACCATAGATTATGATTATTATTTTCAGTTGTTCCATCATTATTTTGTGACTCTAATACATAAAGCCATTGCAGTCAAGGCTATATTCTGATTTTTTCTATTTTATTAACTATTGTTATCTCTAGCTAATAGAATAGAATCTGAAATAAAAAAGATGCTCTTAAAATTTAAAAGTAATGAGTAAATAGATAAATAACTAGTTACTGTAACTATATGAATCTTTAAAAATGATCTTCAATCTAAAACTATCAGTGGAAGAAATTGAGTGTTAGGTAAATGGAAAAAATTTCTGTGGCAAACCAGGAAAAATTGATAAGTTCATCCTCATTGGAAAAAATCCAACTGGGCTCATATTTTACTGTTGAATTCTATTTGTCCAAGAATGTTTCTGAAACTACTTTTTCCCTTGTTGCTTCTTTTTGACTTCCATTATGTAATTAATCTAATGGCATATTTACATATTGCTGTTCTTTTAAATTTTTGTTCAAAATCCCAGTGAATGTAATTAAGCAAGAATCACTCTTGGACACATTCCAGCTGTTGAAATCTGTGAGTAATGTTTTTTTTTTTCAAGGTATAAAATCTTCAGTCATCTTTTCTTTGGTCAGGTAAAAGATTTTATCCTTCTAGTAACTGGTATAATTATTTCAGAAGAAGCTTTATTACAATTAAAGCATGATATGAAAAAGGCACAATAATACCCTCTCCAACTCTCAAATACATGTATTTTTCCACATTGACACAAGAGGAGAATGAGCTGAATGATGAGAAAGAGCTGAATGATGGCTATTCTTTACTGAAGTGACTACAGAGAACTTACAGAAAACTTTTTGTCAAAAAGTCTAGTTATTGTCTTATGTAGATGTATGGTTTGTTTGAATTTCTCATATATTATCTTTACATATAATTTTTTAATGTTTATGTTTGCACCAAGAGAAAAAAATTTAAATGGATCTACAATGTAAGTAAAGATTTTCTGCAATATGTAGAGACTTTGGGTAAAATGGACGTAGATATATGATTTCAAATATATGCCCAGAACTAATACAGCCTTCTGACTTCTTTGTGCATATTTGATGAAGGAGGAATTTCCAGCATTTTAAAAGGAAGAGTACTCTTTTAAATTGTAGACAAGCTTCTAAAGGTAAGAATTTAATGCTTGGTAGTAGAAACTGGGCTTTGCAATCACATGAATTTTTTATTGCACAAGAAATTATATTACTTGAGTTTGTGATGAAATGTTGAAAAAATCTCTAGGCAGAAAGTAACTAGTCTTCTTATATATTATAGCTATCATGAATATATTTAAACTAGCTGGGCATGGTGGTTCATGCCTGTAATCCCTGTATTTGGGAGTTTGAGACTGGAGGATTGCAGGTTTGAGGACAGCCTCAGCAAGTAGTTAGATTCTCATCAATCTAGGGAGACCCTATTTCCAAATTAGAAATAAAATTGGGTTGGGAGTATAGCTCAAAGGTGAATGCCTCTGGGTTCAGTCCTCAGTACCACAAATAAATAAATAAAAAAAATATATTTAAACTATTAAAAGATTAAGTCAGAAATCATATTATACCCTCAAGAATTTTGCTTCCATTTGGAAAAGTAGAGGATCCTGGTGAAAAGGCAATTTCTCTGTCACCATAAAGATTTCTGTTCTCTGATGACATGACTCCTGGTGTAGACCTGGACCCTAAAGAAGTTATTGGACACTAACTGGAAAACCACTTTATTTGAATGACATGACAAAAGGTAGGGGCTCTACCATTACATGATGGTTAAATAAATAAATAAAATTTGAAGATGCTATACTCTTGCCCAGTATTTACCATAATTCTAGGGGTTGTGATATCTGCTTCTGGTCTCTGAAATTAGCATCTAGTAAGTAAATTAGCTTGTTGGAGGCCAAAATAAAATAGGTAGACCTGTCAGGAAGCTAATAGTACACCAGGGATACAATAGGGTATAGAAAGAATGATCAGATTTGCAATATATTATAAATGTAGAGTGAACAGGTCTTATTAAGCATATGAATAAGTGCCATGAAAGGAATAAAGGAGGGAAGAACACTGTTAGAACTTGACCTAAACAGTTGCATGGAAAGAGGTGCCATTTTTAGAGAAAACCTAAGAAGAAATAGATTTATCATGAAAAATTAAAAATACAATTTTATAAGTGCTAAATGCATATGTAATTGGAGATGTCAGTGAAAGAGTTGAAATACCAGTTTGAACATTAGGAGACATAGACATGAAGACAGGCAATTTCAGAATGCTCTAAGCACTTGTAGGTGAAGAAAAGAAGGAATATTCAAGCTAAAGACATTAAAAGGAAGTTTCAATGAGTTGTTGGCATATCTGAGACTGTGGTAGTCATTGGTCAAACATTGTGTCACATGAAACAAGTATGCATTTATTGTGCTACTCTTTTCTCCTCAGATTTGTATGTTGAGTGCCTCACCTGTAATACTTCAGAATGTGACATTATTTGGGTATATGGTCTTTGCACTGGTTAAGTTAAAAGAAGGTCATTAGGGTGGATCCCAATCCGGTATGGCTGGCATCCTTATTAGAATTATAAATTTGGATACAGAGAGGATGACACATTAACACAGTTGGTCATCTGCAAGCCAAGGGGGGAGGCCTGGAATAGCTCCTTGCTCCATAGTCGTTTAAGGAATTTCCACTCTTGATACCTTGATTTTGAATTCCCATCATGTAGAACTCTGCAGATGTTATTTGCAGGGAAATGGATGCAACTGGAAAACATGTTAAGTAAAGAAGCATATGTTCTCCCTAATATGTGGATGCTAGGAAGAAGATGAGGCATGAGAGGGTCTCCAGATGAAAAAGGAGAGACCCTCGATAAGCAAAGAAGTTGATTTAACTGAAGGGGATGGATGAGGGGAGGACACCCTAATGCACACGATGTACTTACACAATTATTTCAAGGTCACTCACTAAACTGAACTTGAGAGGGAGGGTGGGCGAGGGAGCGGGATGGGGAAGGGGTCAAATGAGAAATGTGTGTACATATGTCATTATCAATTTGTACCTAACAAAGATGTATGCTTACAATGCACGAATTATTACAATAAAAAAATAAATAAAAATTAGGAGTAATTTTGACCAGGATGTGAAAAATATATATAGTGAAAACTATAAGACATTGATGAAAGAAATTGAAGAAAATACAAATAAATGGAAACATATTCTGTAGAAAAAAAAAGAAACAATTTCTGCTTTGTTTGGACCACTTATTTGATTGGCCTGACCCAAGGAGCATGCTTTAAATACACATGCTGTGTTCAAGTTTCTTTTTACAGCACTTGTAGAAAATTAATAGTTTTTGGCACTGGGAAGTGGGTGCTGCTGCAATAAATATTTAAACATGTAGAAGTAGATCTGAATTGGTCATTGTTAGATGCTGTGGAAGTGTAAGTTTCATGATAGAAAAATTCTAAATTGCCTTGAAGAGTGCATGGGTAGAAATATGTACATGGTAAGGTGATTCTAGTGAGGACTCAGAAAGGAAGAGAAGAAGTGTATAGAAATCATTTGCCATCTTAGAGAACATGAGCATCATCATGAACAGAATGTTCTGAGAAATACGAATGCAAAGACTCTGTGGTTAAGGTGTTCAGTGGAGGTGAGGAATGTGTAATTGGAAAGAGGAGGAGTGAAAAATCATTGTTTTAAAGTCACAGCACTGGAAACTAATAGTGTCTTTTGGTGTGTAGTCTTGAATTTGCAATTTATTCTACCAACTAGTAAATATATATAAATTACCTCAAGTGAGTTTCGGCATTAGAACTTTGTGATTTTATACATGGTGTATCTTCTCATGGATTCCCTTATCATTTGAGATTTTTTTTCTCATTCCTACTTTAAACTCATCTGAAATATTGCTTTCTCTGAGAAGCTTTCCCAGATCCCAGTTATTTTAGAAATTTCAGTACTGTGAATCCAAGCCTGGAATCAATAAATGTATTCACTCTGACATTTATAAAGTTGTTTTTTTAATTGTTTGTACCCATAATTATGGATCAGATCACTTAAATCTGGGAAATTTATCTTAATCCACTTGGTAATTCAAACATCTATAGCAGGTAACTTGACACAACTAGATGCTTCATACACATTTTTAAGTGAATGAAAAGATAAGACTAAGATTATAATATGTCTAAGAATATTTTTCATTGTGTTATAGATAACTGCTTTAATATCAGGAATCAGCATCAATAAAGGAATAGATGGAACGGAGGAGCAATATAACTCACTTTGTCCTTTTGGGCCTCACTCAGAATCCGAAGGAACAGAAAGTGCTTTTTGTTCTGTTCTTGCTTTTCTACGTTTTGACCATGGTGGGGAATCTCCTCATTGTTATGACGGTAACTGTCAGCAAAACTCTAGACTCACCAATGTACTTCTTTCTTGCTAGCTTGTCATTTATGGATGCCATTTATTCATCAGTCATTACCCCCAAATTGATTTCAGGCTTGTTCTTTGGGAAAATTATCGTATCATTCAAATTTTGTATGACTCAGTTATTTACAGAACACTTTTTCGGTGGATCAGAGGTCTTTCTTCTCCTAGCGATGGCCTATGACCGCTATGTGGCCATCTGCAAGCCCTTGCACTATTTGGTTATCATGAGGCAGTGGGTGTGTGTCATGCTGCTGGTAGTGTCTTGGGTGGGAGGATTTTTGCACTCAGTAATTCAACTCAGCACTATTTATGGGCTCCCATTCTGTGGCCCCAATGTCATTGATCATTTTTTCTGTGACATGTACCCTTTACTGAAACTCATCTGTACTGACACTTATGTCACTGGCCTCTTAGTGATGGCCAATGGAGGACTGATCTGCATGACTGTGTTTCTGCTCTTACTCATTTCCTATGGTGTCATCTTGCACTCTCTGAAGAACCTGAGTCAGGAAGGGAGGCGCAAAGCTCTCTCAACTTGTGGTTCCCACATCACTGTGGTGGTCCTCTTCTTTGTTCCCTGTATTTTCATGTATGCAAGACCGGCTAGGACTTTCTCCATTGACAAATCACTGAGTGTGTTCTATACAGTCATAACCCCTATGCTGAACCCCTTTATCTACACTCTGAGAAACTCAGAGATGACAAATTCTATGAAGAGACTCTGGAAAAGGAAAGGCATGTGAAGTAGTAAATAAGTGAGTCATCCACCATACAGAGAGTCATTTCACTATAAAGCTGTCTTTTTAGGTTACATGACTCTATAAAATTCATATTAACTTCCCTTTCCTCCAAAGTATTTCTGATAAGTATAACTAAAGAACGAACTATTGGTTTGTGACATTAATCCATTTGTCTGCTGTTATATAATGCCTATAATGTCTTGTTTATTAATGTGTCTGGGAAGTTGTACTGGACATATTGTATGTAGTCAATAAATGTGTCATATACTAATGAGTGAAATTTTATAGCTCTGCAGTTTTATTTAATTTCTGCATTCATTTTTAGTTTTTATATTGCCTTATTTGTTTTATTTTTAGGTTTTCTTTTATTGATTTTTTGGGGTTCTGGAATTGTTTCTTTTTTTTTTTTTAAGAATCTAACTTGTACATTGTAACTATACAGCATAGTAGTATTTAAAGTAATCCACTTATATGTGCACACAGCACTTGATGTGTTTCACTCTGGATCCCACTCTGCTCTCCTCTCTCTCCCTGTATGAGTTAGTGAGATTGGCAGTGATACATTCAAATATGAACATAACATTATTGATCTATTGCCTTCATCAAGCTTCCCTTTCCCCTTCCATTGCTCCTCCTACCCTACCTCCCCTTCCATTATTCTTCTATTTTCTTTTATCTGAAGTCCCTTTTCTTTCCTGTTTTTCTCTCTAGTGTTCACATGAGAGAAAGCATGGCCCTTGACTTTCAGATTCTTTTTATTATAGTATTTATTTAAATACTGTATAAATTATGATCTTTATTTTACTTCACTTACATTACATATATAATTTTTAGTGCAGTATTTTTACTGTTTAAAATAAAAAGGAAAGCATAATATATAATAGTATTAGAAATAGAACCCACACAAAATGGTATAACTATAGAATAAATCTCCTACCTATCCCTTACTCGAGTCTTCTGGCTGAGTTGCTTGGATCTTCTAAGTAAAGGATTATGTCACCTACACAGATAATTTCAGTTCTTCTTCCCCAAATTTGCAGTCCTTTAATTTCCTTCTCCTGCCTTATTTTGTCATATGTACAAAATGTATTCTTTTAATGTGAAACTATTCCTGTGTATTTATTTGCATTTTCTCAAACTGACATTTGTGTACAGTTTGGGCCAGTTATTTTGTACAATGGACTATGTACTCCTATTTAGGCTTGTCTGCTGTTTATGTTTAGATTCAGTGTATGTATGCCTTTGGTAGGAGTATCTTGCAAGTGATTTTGAGTTCTTCTGTGATATCTTAACAGGAGTCATTTGTAGATGGATCCATTACCTGTAGCATTGTGTTTGAGCTTTTTAAAAAATGATGGGGTCTCCTTGTTGTCTTCACCATGCCACTCAGCTTGGGGGAAAGCCCACCAAGAGCTTTCACATTTATGTCACTATCACCATGAGCTACATTATGATGTGAGACTATAATGCACCAAAAAAAGTATACAAAACAAGTCAGAGGGGTGCTTTTTTGAATTCTGTTGCCCCTGTATATTAGTCTACGTTTTTGCTCTTTCTGACTCATGGAGTCACTATGAAGACAGCTTATTTGGACAGCTCTTCCAAAGTAATACACAGTTTTGATATTGAACAAAGGCTCAATTCCTGATGCACCTAGAAGACAATGAAAGACAGTTTTCTTCCTCCAAGAGGAGTATTTTTTTTTTTTTTTGAGGGTGGATGGTCAGGGAGATAGCATGTAAATTCAAATTGTATCTCTGATTGGTTGGTAGCTACAGAATTTATAGGAAGAGAAAGGGGAGAATCTGCTTGTTTTGTGGCCAGGGAGACGGGGAAGTTTTAGGTTCATCATGCTTCCTCATGATCACATTTCTTTCTTTCTTTCTTTCTTTCTTTCTTTCTTTCTTTCTTTCTTTCTTTTTTTGTGGAGAAAGAATTCATCTTTCTCATGAAGAATTTTGAACTTGAGGTGAAAAAGGTCATCATAAGGACAAATGGGCTTCTTTTGTTCCTGCTCATTTTCTGGTTTCAAGCTGACCTTGAGTGAACTCTGGAGGTACTTCTTGAAAAATACCTTAAAGAAAACTGTTAGAGAATTTATGTGCAGGTGTGCCTAGGCCTTACCAGGTTTTCAGTTTATT
>PVLC010010505.1:0-50186 GCA_004027655.1 Graphiurus murinus | reverse complement strand
AGTAGTTATGAGCTAGGACCCAATGATGTACCCAATGAACAAAGGAGAAAGAAAACCAAGGCCCAGGAAACGGATGAGTTGGGTTATGTATACGCAGGCCGTGTCACCCGCAGGTTCTGAGCCACCACTCTTCCTCCACGGCCTCCTGGACCCCTGTGCCTCTCGCCTGCCACCCCACCCTGCGCGCCTCCCTCTGGGACCCGCAAGGAGCCTCCCGTTTGGAATCTTAGAACATGCACTGCATTCTGGGGGGAACCCTACTGTGTGTGTGTGTGTGTGTGTGTGTGTGTGTGTGTGTGTGTGTGTGTGTTGGTCCTGGGGATTGCAGGCAGGGAGGCATTCTACCTCTGAGCTACACTCCCAACCCTTTTTATTTATTTTTTATTCTGAAGCAGGGTCTCGCTAGGTTACTGAGGGTCTCACTGAGTTGCCAAGGCTGGCGGTGAACCTGCAATCCTCCTGCCTCAGCCTCCCAATTACTGGGATTGCAGGTGTGCACTGCCACGCCCGGCATGAGAAACCCCATCTTGAGCTCTGGGGGAGTCGGGAGTAGGGCCCAGAGTAGGGCCCGAGGCTAGACCAGGGGCCCGGATGAGGGGCGGCTTCGCTGACCACACACCCGGCCTGGGCTGTGTGACCCACCAGCCACTCACCGCCGAGCTGCACCGCAGTACCGCCTCCATTCTCTTTCCAGCTGAGACACAACCTCCGAGGAGGAGTTTTCCCGCCCGAGTGACCAGAGGTCTTCTAGTGCCAGTGGCTTCCTGTAGCCCCTCCAGAGCAGCCTGGGAAACAGGGGCGCCGCGGTCACTGCCCCTGACGTGCTCCACGCAGGGCCCAGCAGGCAGCTGTGCCAGCTTCCCTCTCCCCACCTCTGCGCGCCCGGGGTAAAGGCGGGGGGGGGGGGGGAACCTAGGCCTCCCGGGGGGCAGCCCACCGCTCACTTTACAGAGGGGCTCACCGAGAGCTCCAGCTGTTATGTTTTTCAGATAAGGAAGAAAACAGGCTCAGAGAGACTAAGCAACTTAACCGGGGGACAGGCGTCCTGAGTGGAGAGAGACCCCTCCCGGAAACCAGAAGTCCAGGGTCGAAAACGGTCATGTGGAGATACGGAAGGGATCTATTTTTTTGTTTTTTCCTTCCTTCCTTCCTTCCTTCCTTCCTTCCTTCCTTCCTTCCTTCCTTCCTTCCTTCCTTCCTTCCTTCCTGGGATTGAACCCAGGGGCATCTTACTTGTGAACTACATCCCCAGCCCTTTTTCTTTCTTTCTTTTATTTTTTTATTTTTTTATTTTTTGCGGTACTGGGGATTGAACTCAGGGGCATTCTACCTCTGAGCTACACCCCCAGCCCTAGTTTTTATTCTTTATTTTGAAACCGAGTCTCACTAAGTTGCAGAGTGCCTCACTAGGTAGCTGAGGCTGGCCGCGAACCCGGATCCTCCGGTCTCAGCCTCCCGAATGCTGGGATTACAAGCGTGCGCCACCACGCCCGGCTATTTTTTATTTTGAAACAAGGTCTCGCTAATTTGCTAATTTGGAGACGTGTATGTGGTGTGAGACGCTCCTTCTCTCTGTGCTTTGCCAAGTGCCCGTGTCTGACACAGGGCAAACTTGGGTAGAGAAATGATTTGGAAATTACTAACATTGCTTGATTTTCTCCCCTGAAATTATTTCTGCAGTTCTTCGATGGTGCAAGTGATTTTTTTTTTTTTTTTCAAGTTTGGGCAGTGATGGAAAGATGCCTTTTTTTTTTTTCTTGTTTTCTTTTTAAAATAGTGTGTTACTAGATTGCTGAGGGCCTCACTAAGTTGATGAGGCTGTCCTCGAATCTGCTATCCTCCTGTCTCAGCCTCCCATGTACTGGGATTACAGGTGTGGGCCACCACAGCAGGCTGGAAGATTTCTTTTTTTCTTTTTCTTTTCTTTTCTTTTTTTTTTTTTTGCAGTACTGGGAATTGAACCCAGGGGCATTCCACCTCTGAGCTACACCCCCCAGTCCTGTTTTTTATTGTTTATTTTTGAAACAGGGTCTCACTAAGTTCTGGAGAGCCTCACTAGGTAGCTGAGGCTGGCCACGAACCCGGATCCTCCAGTCTCAGCCTCCCAAGTACTGGGATTACAAGCGTGTGCCACCACGCCCAGCTTGGAAGATTCCTTTTAACAAAATTTATTAAAGTTTAAAAAAAAAGTGAGTTGGCTCCAAGAAAAACATTAGTGGAACACAGGTAACAGAGTGTACCCCGATATGATCCATAATTGCCTGCGTTTAGGAAGCAGGGGTGAGGCTCCCGGTAGAGCTGTTCCCTCACACACCCAGGCCTCATCCTCTGTACTTAACAACCCCTTGATTTAACACTCACACTCTTCCAGTTCCAGTTGAGGCTGTTCTCAAGCCTGCCTACACCTTATCTCATTTAATCCGCACAATCCACCATCTTCCACTTGACAGGCCTGTCCTGAGGCACAGAGAGGTTAAGTAACTTGCCCAAGGTCACACAGCCAGGAAGTGGTGGAGCCCGGATTCCAGCCTGCGTGGTCTGGTGCTAAGGAGGCCTGACTGCAGGGTGGTCAGGAAGGTCTCAGGAAGTGGGCACGACCTCCGTGCCTGGGAAGCTGGCGCTAGAGCGGCAGCTATGGAGTGTCTCAGCCTGGCACCCTCAGGGAGTAGAGACTTGGTCTTTCTCATCACACACCTGGTGGCTAGCACATAGTAGGTGCTTATTAAATGCTGGTGGAATGGTACGATTTCGTTGCGTACCAGCTGTGTGCAAGTACTAGGCACTTTCTGTCTGAGGAAGGGAGAGCCGCTCCCATTTTACAGAAGGCAGAACACTCGGGAGTTGTGTGACCTGGCCCACAGGAGGCGGAGCCAGGGTTCGAGTCCAGGTCTTCCTCCATGAGTGGCTGGGCCCGGGGGTGGGCGGCCGGCTCACTGCATCGAGGCTGGGGCGGAGGAGAAAGCCCGGCTGGCCTCTGTAAGCCAGGAGGACAAAACTGTGGGGGGAGGAGGGCAGCCACGCCCTGCCCCTTCCCTGCCTCTACTTACCCAGAGGCCCACCAGAACATGGCCTTGGAAGGGAAGGAGGCCTCGGCTTCTGGACATGGATTCTGCAGTAGACAAGAGACAGGGGAGAGGCTGACCTTAGTTTCTCTCTCGTGCCCTGGTGAGTAGCTGGGCCAGGTCAGGAGGGCAGGTTGAAGTGACCACAGGCTCAGTACTAAAACCATGCACCCAGGTTCCCTGTCTCCTCACCAGGGGTGTATGTCAAGGAGGTTAGAGCTTCCTAGCAGGCAAGGTGAAAGTGGCTTTGGCCACATTGACGTGCCCACATGGCAAGAACTAAGTTTTTGAGAAGAATAACTGTGATTATATTGAGACCAAGAAGGTCTCAAAGGCAGGACCACGTGTAAGAAAGACAATGATGTCACCGGCGAGATCCCTCAGCACGTGTTATGAAGAGGAATCGTACCTGTCGTTTTTGTCAGCTACTCCAGAAAGCTGCACAATCTATTGATTTTGCCAGTGAGGTATGAAAGTGCCCATTTCACCCCATCTTTGCCATCACAGCTTGGTAAGAATTTTTCTTTCTTTTCTTTTTCTTCCTTTTTTTTTTTTTTTTTGCTATTCTAATAAGTAAAAACATCCTATGATAATTTTAAATAGACTACTCAAACATTTGAGTTCTTTGTGTGCGTAGTACTGGGATTGAGCCTAGGGGCATTTTACCTCTGAGCTATACTCCCAGCCTTTTTTATTTTGAAACAAGGTCTCAATAAGTTGCTGAGGACCTTGCTAAATTACTGAGGCTGGCCGGGTGTGTTGACACATCCTTGTAATCCCAGTACTTGGGAGGCTGAGACAGGAGGATCCGAGTTTGTGGCCAGCC
The DNA here is from genome assembly GCA_004027655.1 of Graphiurus murinus. Lineage (NCBI taxonomy): Eukaryota > Metazoa > Chordata > Mammalia > Rodentia > Gliridae > Graphiurus > Graphiurus murinus. Next base: position 46,298 of record PVLC010010505.1, on the reverse strand, counting down.
TCGGCTACTTAGTGAGGCTCTCTGCAACTTACTGAGACCCTGTTTCAAAATAAAGAAGAAAAAATAGGACTGGGTGTGTAGTTCAGAGGTAGAATGCCCCTGGGTTCAATCCCCAGTACTGCAAAAAAAAAAAAAAAAATTACTGACACTGAGCCTGGCCATGAACCTACAATCCCATTGTCTCAGCCTCCCAAGTGTTGGGATTATAGGTGTGTACCACCATGCCCAGCAAGTATTTGAATTCTTTAAAGATCATCTTGGGTCAACCTCTTCCTCAGAAAATGCTTTGCTGGTTTCACCGACCACCTGAGTGTTACGTGTTAGACTCTCACAGAGCCTGAACTTCTGCAGAACACTTCCCGGGGTGTGCTTTTCCACATATCTGTGCAATGAAGTGACTGGCTCCCCGTGTGACCATTAACTGCAGGGACCCTGTCTGCTGGTTCGCCATAAACGCCCAGGGCCCAGCTGGAGTACATTGTAGGGTCACAGCCAACTCTGGCCTCCAGGCCGAATCCCACCCAGTGGCCTGTTTTTGCAAATAAAGTTTTACTGAAACACAGCCCCACTCCTTGGTTGACATATTATCGCCGACAGCTTTTGCGCCACAATGGCGGAGTCGAGCGGTTGACATAGGGCTCACAGAACCTGAAACATTTTCTATCTTACCCTACGCAGAGTTAGCAAATGCATGGTAACCCACATTTTGCCAAATGGCTGAATGAATAAAAAACACTAAAGACCTATGCTCCACTGGAGGCTGAGATAGGAGAAGTGTGGGTTCGAGGCCAGTCTCATCAGTGTAGCGAGACTCTCAGCAACCTGGCAAGGCCATTTCAAATGAAAAACTAAAAGGGTTGGGGGTGTAACGCAGAGGTAGAATGCCCCTGGGTTCAATCCCCAGTACCACCCAAAACAAACAAACCAACCTATGCTCCTGTTCAACTCCCTTTGGTCACGGGGAGGCTAAGACTTGGGGCCCTGCAGGGGCAAAGGAGGTGGTGGGGGCGGCTGTGACTTACCGGCTGCGGCGAGTCTTTAGGGAAGAAGGGAGGCTGATCCGTGAGGCAGGACAGGGCGAACTCCACCAGCACCAGAGACAAGCACAGGTAGGTGGCCGCGTGGCGGAGGGGGTCGCTATGGAAACCCTGCAGGAGAGGAAGCACAGGTCCCACTGAGTCCGGGCGGCTGAAGTCCACAGTCAAGGCTTTTGAGGAGTGGAGGCAGAAGGGGGAGGTTGAGGCTGAACAGGGTTTTGGAGGCCGGGAGCAGCACCCAGATAGCCAGGGAATTGTCCCACTAGTTAGAAAGGCTACTCCTTTTTTCTGTGTATGTGTGTGTGTGGTGCTGGGGATTGAATCCAGGGACATTCTACCTCTGAGCTATACTCCTAGCCCTGTTTCATTTTTATTTGGAAACAGAGTCTCACTAGGTTGATGAGAGTCTCACTGCTTGCTGAGGCTGTCCTCGAACCTGCGATCCTCCTGTCTCAGCTTCCCAAGAACTGGGATGACAGGTGTGCGCCACCACGCCTGGCTAAAGGTTACTCTTTGAAAAACCTGCCCTTAAGGACAAGGCTTCTCTAAAAATGATGTGGGGGGCCTGCTGTGGCCTGGTCTTTGGCTCCCAGGTGACTCTCTGCCAGGGCCTACGCTGAACACAAATAGTTCTCAGCAAGTGGGTGGTCCCCCCAGGGGGCATTTGGCAGTATCCTGAGGCATTCTGGGTTACTACAGTGGGGGGGGGTGAGTGCTGGTTCTAGTGAGTACTGCCAAACACTCTGCAGTGGGCAGAACGCCCCTCCACCAACAGGGAACGGTGCAGCCTAAACGTCTGCAGGGCCGAGGCTGTGCAGACCCCCTCTAGATTTTATATCTTTCTCTTTGCAGAGAACACCATCTCTAGTGTCTTTTAACATATTGCTGCTTCCAGATTGGGAAATTGTAACTTGGGGACGTGTGTGTGCATGTGCAAAAGGAGTGTGTTAAGTATTGGATGTATGAGAGCACACATGTGTGAGAACAAAGGTGCACACACATGTGTGTGATAGAAGAGAACATAGGTGCATGTCTGTGCCCGGGTGGTACGTGTGCTCTTCCAGGCTTGTGTGAAGCATGGATATGGGCACAACACGAGTGTGTGTCCAACATGAGTAGAGTGTGCAATGTCATTGTGTAGGTCAATGGGAGTTTGTGTTGCTAAAAAGAATGTAGGAAGCCGGGCATGGTGGCCTATGTGTGTAATCCCAGTACTTAAGAGGCTGAGAGAGGAGGATCAGAGGTTCGAGATCAGTCTCGGCAGCTTGGTGAGGCCCTCAGCAACTTAGCAAGACCCTAAAAAAAAAAGGAGCTGGGCATGGTGGCACATGCCTGTGATTCCAGTATGTGGGAGGCTGACACAGGAGGATCCCAGGTTCCTGGCCAACCTCAGCAACTTAGTGAGGCTCTCAGCAACTCAGTGAGATTCTGCTTCAGAATAAAAAATAAAATAGGGCTGGAGATATAACTCAGAGGTAGATTGTCCCTGGGTTCAATCCCTAGTACCATAAATAAATAAATAGTTATAAATAAACAAGTCTGAGAAAAAAGAGAGAGAGAGAGAGAGAGAGAGAGAGAGAGAGAGAGAGAGAGAGAGAATGAAAATCTGAGTGATGGCTTGGGTGAACCCAGAGATGGTTATATGAAGTGAGATGAGCCAGGTGCAGGAGGGCAAGTGCTGCGTGGTCTCACTGGGACACTGGGATGTGGGAGCTAAAGGAGGGGATTGGATCCCATAGAAGCCCAGAGTAGATTGGTGCGGTCACCAGAGGCTGGGAAAGGTGGAGGAGGGAGGACAGGGAGAGAGTCAACAGGTATAAACAGTAACTAAGCGTATTTTGCTGGATATTTCAAACACGCTAGAAGAGAGGAATCGGAGTGTACTAACCACAAATATATGAGGTGATGGGTATACTGTATACCCTGATTTGATCATTACACAATGTTTACGTGCATCAAGATATCACCCCATGCCCCATGAATAGGTACGATTATTATGAGTTGAATAAAAAGATAAAGCTAGGCAGGGTGGCCCATGCCTGTAATCCCAGTATGTGGGAGACTGAGACAGGAGGAACAGCAGGTTCAAGACCAGCCTCAGCTACTTAGTGAGACTCTTGGCAACCTAGGGAGACCCTGTTTCAAAACAAAACAAAACAAAACAAAATAATAACGGGTAGAGGTACAGCTTGAAGGTAGAATGCCTCTGGATTTAATCTCCAGTACTACATGATAAACAAACAAACAAACAAACAAATCTGAGAGCCTGAGATAGAACAATCACAGATTTGAGGCCAACCTCAGAAACGGTGAGACTATTTCCAAATAAAAATAAAATAGAGTTGGGGTGTAGCCCAGAGGTAGCTAGAATGCCCCTAACCCCCCCCCCCCAACCAACACACACACACAAGCATGGATGACAGGTATTTAAGAGTGAGGGTGTGTTTGTATGCATCTCTAGGATTTAAGTGGTTAGGGGTGTGTGTGTGTGTGTGTCTGTGTAGAGGGTAAGTCTTATATGGAAGGGGAGGAGGAAGTTTCTTGTGCCTGAAACTGACATCGTGGTTTTCCCAGGTCACCCAGCCCCCACTCACCCTTCCCGAGGCCTGCTGGGCGACGCTGACAGCTGGAAAGAGACAGCAGAGAAGCCAGTAGCCAAACATCAGCCCAGATGCACGAACTCCCTTCTTCCGCTCCACGTGAATCACAAGTACTGCAAAGCTCTAAGTTCAAAGAGTCAGTTAGGGTGGGGCTGGGTTGGGGTGGAAGGGGAGACTCCACTCCCCTGCCGGCCCCTGCCCAGCACACTCCAGAATGCAATAGAGGAGTTCATTACATTACCATGGTGGTGAGCCACACGGTGGGGTGGATAAGTGACTCTGGGGCCTGGCGTGTTCCCCGCCAGATTTTCCAGAGAGGGACAGCCACGGTGAAGGTACAGAGGAGGATGAGGATGAACCCAAGCACCTGGGGAGACGGGCTCAGGTGAGGCTGGTGGCCGCAAGCCGCACCCCATTGGGAGGTGGCTTGTGACATCCCCTAAGAGGGCCCTGTGATGTCCCCGTGTCACAAGTCATCAAGGCATGGGTGTGTAGAGTGCAGAGGGTCATGGCCAACTAAAACTGGCCTGCAACTGCCTCCTCAATAAGGCATAACAGGACATTAGCCAAACCAGTGTTTCTGAAGGAGTGGACTTTGGTGTGAGTGAACTGGAATTTGCTCCTCAGGTTAAAAGGTTATATCTCCTTCAAGCCAGCTGAAATCTCCGTTATTAAGTCCATGAGAAACTTTCCAATGGGCCAGGACACTTCCAGGCTTCCTCTACAATGTGTTTATCTCTCTCTCTCTCTCTCTTTCTCTCTCTCTCTCACTCACTCTCTTTTGACACTGGAGAATGAACTCAGGGGCTTTCTACCTCTGAGCTACATTCCTTGGCCCTATTTTACTTTTTATTTTGAAACAGGGTCTTGCTGTGTTGCTGAGAGTCTTGCTTACTTGCTGAGGCTGATTTCAAACCTGTGATCCTCCTGTCTCAGTCTACCAAGGATTGGGACTACAGGTGTGCGCCACCATGACCAGCTTTGGTCTCTCTTTTGAGTAAGTAAGGAAGAAAGTGAGGGAAGGCGCACAGCTGGCACTTCGGAGACCTCCTCAGCCGCCCTGAAGCAGGACTGGCAAAGACATCTGCGGGCTGAGCTGGGCCTGCTGTTGCTTTTCCATGCCTCAGAGCTGAGAATGGTTTTTACACTTTTAAATCATTGAGAATAAAATAAAAAGAAGCCTAATATGAGCCAGGCATGGTGGCAGACACCTGTAATCCCCGTACTTGGGAAGCTGAGATAGGCAGATTGCAGCTAAGACCCTGTTTCAAAATACAAAGTAAAATAGGGCTGGAGGTGTAGCTGGGAGGTAGAAAACCCCTGAGTTCATCCCTAGTACCACCACCAAAAAAAAAAAAAAAAAAAAAATCAGATGAATTTCACAATTTAGTGGCTATAAATAAGGTTTTATTGAAATAGTCACACCTGTTTATTCTCTACTGTGTATGGCTTTTTCATGCTGAATGGGCAGAGCTGAGTCTTTGGAAGGGAGAGTTCATGGCCCACAAAGCTTCTGGCCCTTTTGGTTTGCTAGCCCTTGGAAAGGTGGTAGGCAATGGAGCCAAAAGGAAATGGCCTGGGAGCCGGGGGGAGGTGGTGCACGCCTGTAACCCCAGTACTTGGGAGACTGAGACAGGAGGATCACAGGTTTGAGGTCAGCCTCAATAACTTAGTGAGACCCTCAGCAACTTAGGGAGAGCCTGTTTCAAACTAAAAAGAGCTGGGGGTGTAGCTCAGAAGTAGAATGTTCCTGGGTTGCATCTTCAGTACCAAAAAAAAAAAAAAAGTCTGGGAATGAATTAACTTGAAGAACATTCTTGTAGCAATTTAGAGGCCAAGCAGATGGTTGAATGATAGAAGGACTCATACTTCTAACACACTAAAATAAACCTAATAATTTACAAAACTGTTCAGTAGTATTGACAGTGGGGAAACATAAAAATAAATGCTTAACAGCCAGGCATGGTCGTACATGCCTGTAATCCCAGTACTTGGGAGGCCCAGACAGGAGGATCACAGATTTGAGACCAGTCTCAGTAACTTAGCGAGACTCTCAATAACCTTATGAAACCGTATTTCAAAACTAAACTAAACAAAAGGGGGAGGTGCTGGAATATAGCTCAGAGGTACAACACCCCAGAGGTCAATCCCCAGTAAAACACACACACACACACACACACACACACACACACACACACACACACACCACGGCATAACTGGGCTAGGATGTAGCTCAGTGGTAAAGTGTATACTCAGCGTGCATTACTCCTGGGTTTAATCTCCAGCACCAAAAAAAAATCAGATAAAATCAGAACAGTTTGTTTTGATCCAGGCTTGGTGGTGGATCACAGGTTTGAGGTCAGCCTCAATAACTTAGTGAGACCCTCGGCAACTTAGGGAGAGCCTGTTTCAAAATAAAAAGAGCTGAGGGTGTAGCTCAGAAGTAGAATGTCCCTGGGTTCCATCTTCAGTACCAAAAAAAAAAAAGAAAAAGTCTGGGAATGAATTAACTTGGAAGAACATTCTTGTAGCAATTTAGAGGACAAGCAGATGACTGAATGATAGAAGGACTCATACTTCTAACACACTAAAATAAACCTAATAATTTACAAAACTGTAATTCTAGTACTTGGGAGGCTGAGCCAGGAGGATCACAAGTTCCCTGGCAGTCTCAGCGACTTAGTGAGGCCCTGCGCAACTTAGTGAGACCCTATTTCAAAATAAAGAATAAAATAGTGCTGGGGTGTAGCTCAGAGGTGAAATGCCTCTGGATTCAATTCACAGTAACACACACACACACACACACCTGCTTGTTTAAAACAGATAAAATCACCTTGGATGCCCTATATGCTGTCCAGTGACGTGTGTGTGTGTGTGTGTGTGTGTGTGTGTGTGTGTTTGTCTGTGTGTGGGGGGATTTTCAGAACTCCAGAGTCTATTGGGGGACTTTGATCCACCGAGTTTGCCTCTGCTGCCTCTGCTATTGATCCGCTCTGTTTGTCAACAGGTTTCCTCCTGGTCCTTACCCCCTGTGCTCCCTGGTGGGGGGACAGCTCCTCGTGGGGTCTCTGCCAGGTTCCTATCTGCTCTCCCCACCCCCCGCTGTCTGGTCCCTGCTGCCAGCGGCCCCGACTACCATTTTAACTTTGAAGAGCAGGGACATCCGGAGGTAGCCCCTGCCATGCCGGTGGATGTAGAGGAGGTAGACGGGGCCCAGAACCCAGAGGTACAAGGGGGGCAGCCAGAGCCCCGTGGCCCTCAGGAAGCACAGGCTCAGCACGCTGTGGGCGGCAGGCTCCGGCTCTGTCTGGTTCCAGACCTGCAGCAAACACCAAGGGACTTTTAGGGTGTTACAAAGCAGGGGTGCCCGTCTCACCTGCCTGTGGGACCAGGCATCTTTTGGGAACCTTAACATTCACATTTGGGATACCTCTTAATTCCCATCAACTCTATTAGGCAGATGCCACTACCATACTGATTTTGCCAGAAGAGGAAGCTAAGGCCCAGAGCAGTTGAGTAACTTGGCTGACGCAGCCCAGCTGGGAAGCTGGTGCTGTTGGGATTTGAACTCAGGGAATTGGGTCCCAGAGTCTAGGAGACGTGGGCTCCGTGAGTCCCGGGCATAGACTGCCACTCCTTATAAGAACACTGGGTGGTAGATGCGACTGCCCTCATTTCACAGAGGGGGAGGCTGAGGTCCTGAGAGGGGGAACCGCCCCCTTGAGGCCCACTCAGACAGGAAGTGACTTGGCTGGCTTGGATGAAGGTTCTGTCTGTTCTGAGGCTTGTTCTACCTCCAGGACCTGGATCTGTGATTTTTACCTGAGAGGAAATTTGAAATAGAAAGTGTAGAAGAAGCCAAGCGTGGTGGTGCATGCTTGTAATCCCAGCATTTGGGAGGCTGAGATCGGAGGATCCAGGTTCGAGGCCAGCCTCAGCTACCTAGTGAGGCACTCCACAACTTAGTGAGACCCGGTTTCAAAATAAAGAATAAAAAATAGGGCTGGGGGTATAGCTCAGAGGTAGAATGCCCCTGAGTTCAATCCCCAGTACCGGAACAAAAACAAAAACAAACAAAGTGTAGAGGGCACAGCCATGCAGGTGATCCACCCACCCTTGCTTGCTGGTTGTCCTGACCCCTGGCTTCCTGCTCGCCTGCTGGGTGAACCCCCACCTCTCTGGGCCTCAGTTTCCTTCCTTGTATAAAGCACATAATGGGATCTCCCTCTGAGTGAGTTATCAGCAAAAAAAAAAAAAGTAGGTTATCGGCCAAAAAGTGGGTTATCAGCCAAAAAGTGGGTTATCAGCCAAAAAGTGGGTTATCAGCAAAACAGCATACAGCACAACACTGAGCAGAAAGAAAACCCTCAACTGACATCAGTTCTTGTTATTGCCAGACCTCCCAGGCCCCTGAGATGTCAGGAATCCCCCCACAAACACACGTAAGCTGTGAACTCCACTCCCTAGAGGACAGAGAGCAGGATGGGAGAGGACCAGGGAAATGGGGGGCAGAGGGGACCCCGGCAGGGCTGCCTGGGGCTTTGGAGAGCAGCTGGCCTTTTACTCAGTCCTGGGCTCTCCCAGCCCAGCTTGGTGAAGGGCTCACGATTCCCTGCAGGCCGGATGGTAACCAGAGAACAGGTCTCTGCTTTCTGAGGCCAAGAATATGGGGGTAACTCCCTCCTTCATATCTCTGGCAAACAAAGCCTGAGAAAGGAGAGTGGGTGGGGTGAACACTCACCCCGGTCCCCGCGCAGGGCTCGCCGGGCGCCGCCATCGGGGTGCCCTCGGTGGGGTGCCTGGGTCAGAGTACTCCGGTCTGTCTTCTGTTAGTCCCTGGCAGCCTCTGCTGCACTCCGGGCAGGGAAGGGGCGGGACAGGGCAGAGTCCGGCTGTGCAACCGGTAGGGATGGCTCTGGTGGACAGAGGTGAGGTGGAGGGGGCGCCAGGTGGAGAGGGAGATCTGGATGGGCGTCCAGGGAGGGGATCCCGGAAGCCCTGTGAGTGTGGTGACTCCCACCCCATGCTGCTCCCGAAACAGGTGTCATTCCAAAGGTCTCAGAAGCTTTGGACCCAGCAATTCCAGAAATTTATTCTGGCGAAAGAACCAACAGGCGTGCATGTGTTTGTGACAGGAGACAGTTAGGGGTTGCCTAAGTGTCTAGTCACCAGGCTGGGTGCTGGCTGGGTGTAGGGCAGTGGGAAGAATTTAAGAAGATTCTTAATAAAGAGTTTAGTGCAGGGCCAGGCACACAGCACACGCTAGGTCAGTTAGTGTTATTATTAGCACCGGTGATCATTTACTCCATGGGTTAATACCCAGTAGATTAAAATGTCGTCGCAGAATTGGATCAATATGGAAAGGTGGTTGCTAAACACTGTGAAAAGAGATGATAGGAAAGAAGGATACGAGGCTCTTAAAAAAGGAAAAGAAAGTCAGGCATGGCGCTGCATGGCTGTCATCCCAGTACTTGGGAAGCTGAGACAGGAGGATGGCAGGTTTGAGGTCAGCCTCAGCAACATAGTGAGTGAGACTCTCAGCAACCTAGCAAGACCCTGTTTCAAAACAAAAAATAAAAAGGGCCAGGGGTGTAGTTCAGAGGTAGAATGTCCCTGGGTTCAAGCCTCAGTACCCACCTCCCCCCCACCCCACACACAAGCAAAAATAAATAAATAAATAAATGAAAGAAAGAAAAGCAGAAGATATGCTGAAATCGGGGGAAGTGGAGCAAGAAGTCATTTTTTTTCCCCTAATGCGAGGTATGTGGCTCCTTTCCGAGGTCACAGAAATGACTCTGTAAAATATTATCATAGATGCATAGGAAAAACATTGGAAATGCACTAAAATAGGGACCATGGGGACTCTCAGTTTGCAGGTATTCCTTTCAAGACAGGAAGGGAAAACTCAGCTTTTTCAGTAGACCAGCAAGCACAGGCGCTCTGTTTGAGAGAGGAATCATAACCCGGAGGCTTGCTTTGGCTGGCCGGAAACTTCTGCAGGTGTGGTCCTAATCTTTTCCTTCAGCCTCACCTCCCACAGGGCCTTCCCAGTGGGGTTCCCCCAGCCTTGTTTTCCCAGCTCATTTTCAGTCTCCCCGGCCCCCAGTCTGGAGTCCAGCCAAGATCCCTTCAACTGTTGGGCTCCAATCTTCTGAAAGAGCAGGGTCACAAAGAACCCAGGATTTGTCTCAAAGCTGAATGTGGCAGGTCTGTTGTTTATACTGGAATCTCATGTGTTTATTTGAGGTGGCTTGGGTGGAGGCGGGTGGAAATTATGGGGAAGCCAGAGCCCCCTCTTCCTGCAGGCTGCTCCCTCTGATGGGCGTGAGCACAATTTTGGTGCTCTGTTTCTTTGCACATTTGAAGATGAACTGGAAGAAATGGTCAGTAAGTCAGAAAGACACAGAGGAAACGAGCTGGGGTGAACCAAGACTAGGACGTGGGAATCTCAGTACCTACTCCTTAGCTCTAAGAGAGCAGCCTATGGCTTGTGTAGAGATGCCTGGACTTCCCATCGTGTCCAATGAGAAGGTTCCTAATTGGCGGTTTTCAATCCCACGGTGATTTGCTAAGATAAACCAGGGCTTCGTAAAGGAAGGTAAAAGGCACCTGCTTCAATTATGGTTATAGATAACAGCCCCCCCCAATTAACTAATTATTTAAATAGTTTCTATAATGGAACAGTTGAGATTCTCACTGTATTTCAAGTGAGAATACAGAGTGAGAAGCTGAAATCAGATGGGCTCGTGACCTTTGTAGCGGTGGAGGTTTGAACCATGGTATAGTGTAAACTCGTTGTGATTCCTAGTTGTATATTGGTTAAGTTTTGGCCACAATGTCAAATTGCAGTGGGAAGTCTTCTCTTATTCCATCATTTAGAAACAAAATATAAAAATGATCAGAATAAAGTATTGATTTTTTTAAGGAGAAAAACGAAGACAATTCCTAATATCAGGTCAGAAGAGCAGCAATTTTTGTCTATTTGATGCATGAATTCTAGTTAAATTTTGTCTACATTATATGTTCAGCCTTTTAGAAAAATATAACATGCTGATGTTTGAACTGTTTTTAGACAAATCATATTTCCTCTTAGAGGATGAATTCAAAGTGAATTAAATCACATACACCTCAAGCTTATGGGTGAAAACCCTCTCAAAATCTGCCCCTATACTGATTTTAGAGCTGGGATTAAAATGCATTTAAAATCAGACTCTGTGGTGCATGCTTGTAATCCCAGTACTTGGGAGGCTGAGACAGGAGGATCAGGGCCAGCCTCAGCAACTTAGCAAAATCCTCTTTCAAAATAAAAACATAAAAAAAGGGATGTAGCTCAGACACTCATAGGTTCCATACCAAGTAGGAAGAAAAATTTTAAAATACCTTCTTTAGTATTATGCTGAACTTAAATAACATGTTTTGCTTAAAAACAAACAAACAAACTTACTGACCATTTAACATGGAAACATGCACCAATTTGCAAAATTTCTTTTTGAGATTATGTATCACCTGTGCAATATGTGGTTTAAAAACGGCCAAGTTGCTGGACACTTCGATCCACAAAGTTCTCGTCCTTACCAGCTTTGATACTGAACCTAAAGAAGTCAGCTTTGGGAGTTTGTGCTTATACGCAGACAACCTTGCGCTGCACCTGCCAGAGGGCGCGCGGAGTCCTCCAGGCCGCCAGGGGACACCAGCGGTCTCGTTTTCTGGCTGAGCATGCGCCCAGAGGCGTTTGTGCTGGAGGCGTGGGCGTGGCCCCGCACTGCGCTTGCGCAGCTCGGCAGCGGGGGCGGGGCCTAGCTGTCACCCGGCGTAGAGGAAGGAGCCGGCAGCGTGCGGTGTGAGGGGCGGGACCGCGCGGCCTGCCCGGGGTCTGGCGAGGGAGGCCGGGCCATGCGGGCGTGCCGGGGGCCGCCGGGACCCGTGGGGGTCGCCGCTGCCGTGCTGCTGCTGCTGCTGGGCGGCGTGGGGCCGGCGCGCGGCTCCGAGGACATCGTGGTGGGCTGCGGGGGCTTCGTCAAGTCGGACGTGGAGATCAACTACTCGCTCATCGAGGTGAGCGGCAGCCCGCGGCCCAGCCGGGGCTCGCGGTGTGACCCTGGGGCCGTCGCTCAGCTTCTTCGGGCCGCGGTGGCCGGGCCTCTGGCACCCGGCGGCCTCCACCAGCCCCACGTTCTCGGAGTCCTTCCCTCCGCACAGCTTGTGCTTTCCGCGGGCTCCCCGCCGCCCGCCCAGACCGCCAGATGGGGGTCTTATCGTGGGGTCAGCTACGGAGTGAGGGTGCCAGAACCCCGGTTTTCCAAAACCCAGAATCTAGACCCCCAAGACCCCCAGAATCAGACCCCTGAAACTTAGAACTCCTCAAACTCATATTCTAGAACCTGGGGAGCACAGGTGTTATCCCAAGCTCCCCAACCCAGACCCCGCTTCATAACCCAGACCCCGCTCCTCCCGCCAGGGTCCAGTCTATTTGTTCCTCCAAATCCCCGAATACTTTTAGAGCTCCTTGATACCTATTCCATAGATCCTTACCCCGTAGATCAGTATTTATTGTAACCTCTAGGGTTGGGGGTCTGGGTTTTTGCTGTTTCCCCACCCCACCCCGCGGTCCCCCTACGCTCCTTTTGCTCTGAAAATGGAGAGTTGCCAGCTGCCCTGGTTGCTAGCCTGAAGAGTTATTGGAATTACACTAGAGACCTGTGTAAGAAGTTTTTTAATGAAGTTGAAAAGGCCTGTTAAGTGATTGTCAGTCCAGTGGGATTATGACCCAGAAAGCTTCTGAGAAGAGGAAGGGGAATGGATAGAGGTAGTGGCGGAGGACACTTGTCAGGGTGCACAGGAGGGAACTTGAGGGAAGGCTGGACCTGTTTTTAGGAGGGAGCTGATGCTGGGTGTAGGAGAAGGGAGGGGACGTGGAAGAAGCAAAGAACAGGTGCCTGGTGGGTGATTTGAGAGAAAGAACGCAAAGGAGGGGGCAAGGAGATGCCAGAGAGAAGGGAGGGACAGGGGAATAAGACCCCCAAAGCTCTCTGGAGGCACCCTGGAGCTGCCCCAGTGTGGGCCATGGAGGGTTGAACCCAGGTGTTGTTCAGGGCAGGTTGCTGAGGATTGGGGGAGGGGGAGGAAGTCCATTCCACACCCACATCCCTTTGACCTGGCCTTGCTCAGGCTCCCGGGTTTTTACCTGGAGGATAGTGTTGGGAGAGAAGCACCAGCCCCAGCGCCAGGATTTCCTAAAGAAGAGGATTAGTAATAATCTTCAAGTCCCCTCTGCCTGCTGTTCCTCTGCCCTTTTCAAACGTAGGGGCTCCTAGGAGCTGCTGGGGACATGTTACGTGTTACAGGGTGTCCGGGCCACCTCATGGGTTTGCAGACACAGGACATTTCTGAAACCACCTTGGAAGACTTTTTGTAACTTGTAGTTTCCTGGCACCCTGGGAGGAAGGGAAAGGCAGTTGGGGCACCCCCACACTCAGTGGTGATAGTGACCTTGGGATGGTGTGTTTTGTGATCCATTATGGAGTATGTTCTTTGAGACTTAGGGCTGCCTGTGCAGATGGTTGGAGATAGTCTTTCGTAATTTCTGATTATGAAATTAGACATTTCATATGCATAATCTTGATGTACTTATGTTGTCATCTTATGTCCTGGTCTGTAGAAATTTAAATAAGATGTTACATAGACATTTCTTGATTGTGTTTTGCGTGTTAACTACCTTCACTCTCTCCAGCCTTCTTCCTTTGTGGGTGTTTTCCCATCATATTCATCCCGTCACCAACTATTTGTTGAGCCCCTGGATATACCGAAGCCTTGTCCAAGGTGGGGATGTATCAGAACAGTGGACAGATCAGACAGAACTCCCCACTCCCAGGGAACTGATTTTATGTTTTTTAACAGTGGCCTGTACTGTGAAAAAGAAAAATCATATTGGTTTCTTTTTTTGTGTGTGTGGTACTGGGGATTGAATCCAGGGGCATTCTACCTCCGAGCTATACCCCTAGAGCTATTTTTTATTCTTTATTTTGAAACAGGGTCTCACTAAGTTGCGGAGCGCCTCACTAGGTAGCTGAGGCTGGCTGCGAACCCGGATCCTCTGGTCTCAGCCTCCCAAATCTTGGGATTACAAGCGTGCGCCACCAAGCCTGGCCTCATAGTGGTTTCTAATACTTTAGCAATCAGGAGATTCCACATTCAAAACTGGACTCCTGGCTTTTCTGGAAAACCAACTGGTCTTTGCCTACAAAGCTTGGCTTGAGTTTTCTAGTGCTCTGAATCTTTTTAGAGGAATGGCCATTGACACGACCTTCCTGCTCCTCTAGGCTGGTAGATTTCTAATCCCTGCTTTAAATGCATGCCTCTGAATTTCTTTATGGCCCGGAACAAATTCATGTTTTTATTTATGTAGTATTTAGTATAACTAGGACACTGCCCCAGGCTCTGTGGAGCGTGAGCTGTGGTTGCTGCCCACGAGGAGCTTATGCTCTATGCGATATTTTCCGTTGTTCCCTTCCTAAGCATGCAGATTGTGAGCTTGTTGCTTTATACATCTTGACTGGTAAGATCGACCGTCATTTCTGTATCTTGGTCACAGAGCATTGCCATTTTAGAGCTGAGGCTCTTGGGCCCTTCAGACGTCATCAGACCCAGCTGCTTCCTTTCACAGGTCTAGAAACAGGCTCAACGTGGTTGAGACATCCAGGTGAGTTTAGGGAATCTTTCTAGTACTCAGTCTGTGCCCTACCAATTGCACTGTGTGATATTAGGTAGAAATACAAACTACTTTTTTTTTTTTTTTCTTTTTTTGAGCCTATACCCTGTGCCAGTTGCCTAATGTACATTGATGCGAATCTGTTCAGCCACCATGAGGAAGAGTGGCTCTTTTTACCCACGCAGACACTGGGCCTCCGGGTTTGACTTGCCCAAGGTCACCCAGTATGTGGGAGACCCAGATGCAGCTAGCTCGTGGATCTTATTGGGTGAACAATTCCCGTCTGCAAATGCTCAGGACGCATGAGTTTAGAGAGTCTTCGAGGAGAGGACATACATAAAATGTCTTTTTGATCTGTTTTTGTTTTGAGAGTGAAAGTTAAGAGAAAATTAAGTTTCTAGGGGACTCTTCCTCCAAATAGGTGGAATCATTTGGGGCTAATAATGCAGATGCCCAGCTTTCAACCCAGACCTTCTAGTTGAGAAAGTGAGGTGGAGCTTAAGAATCTGCATTTTAATAAGCAGATTTGCTTTACTACAGTAGAGAATTTGCTTTAGACCTGGAAACTCATAGAAACTAAAGAGAGGTAGCACTAAAACTGAAAAGCATTGGAAAACAAGACTTTTGGGGTATGCTTTGGAGAGTTTCTAATAAAAAAAATGTAAATCACATTATTTTGGGGTGACTTTGTCTTCATTTTTCCTGATGCCCTTTGTCCATAGGCAGCACAGAGTAGGTCCTCAGCAAATGCAGTGATTGAATGCACTGAGACGTAACGTATATAGTTAATTCTCAAAGATGATATCATTATGCCTTCTATTTTCTTTCCTTCCTTTCCAGATAAAGTTGTACACCAAGCATGGGACTTTGAAATACCAGACCGATTGTGCCCCTAACAATGGCTATTTTATGATCCCCTTGTATGATAAGGTAAGAGCTAGAGACACTTGAGTCTTGACCGGCTTGTCTTTTATGATGGGAAGTAATTACTGTGGTCCACAGGGCCCTGCTAACCAGGAGGATGGCCTTTCCCACACAAGCGAGTGTTCATTCGTTTTGTAAATGATTGCTGGAATATGGCATTGCCAGCCAAATTCCAAGGAGATAACTTAGGAACTGACTTGATTGAGTACAGTGGTCTCCATGTTTCCGGGGACATCTGGCGACCTCTGGAGACCTCGTGGTTGTTACAGCCGTCGAGGGGTGCTGTGGTCACTTAGTGAGTAGGGGCCAGGAATGAAGCCAGACACCCCACAAGTGTGGCACAGAACGGCCCCAAATGCCCAGCCGATAGTGCCTGGGCCGAGAAACTGATTTGATGGAACCCTTTATTTATGACCTGCTTAAAGTATTATTAAGAAATTATAGAAGTAGTAATGGGATTTCATAGCATTGTGAAGAAAAATTAAGGTCTTTCGAGGTATATGAAATAAATTTGTACCCTTTAGTCCCTGATTCCATCACTTCCCTCTGTAGTAGTAACCTTTGATAAAAGTTTTGGAGGCAGGCATGGTGGCACAGGCTTGTAATCCCAGTACTTGGGAGGCCGAGACAGGAGAATTGTAAGTTCACAGCCAGCCTCAGCAACTTAGGCCTTTGCAACTTAGTGAGGCCCTGTTTTAAAATAAAGAATAAAAAGTAGGGCTAGGGGTGTAGCTCTGGGGTAGAATGCCCCTGGGTTCAATCCCCAGTACCACAAAAAAAAAAAAAAAAAAAAAAGTTTTTGAGTATATCTTAACAGATTGCTTTCTATTTATAGTTATGCAGATATCTACAAATGTTTGTGCATGGATATATCTGTAAACACAGATGCATGTGACATCGATATGGATCCAGGCACACTTCCACTTACACAATCCCATTCTCCCCCACATTTCAGCTTTTTATTTGGAAATATACATTCATAGGAAGTTGCAAAAACAGTCCATGGATAGAGTTTCAATTTTGATTTTTTTTTTTAGGACACAAATGTAATCAAACAGTTGGAATTATTTTGCCATTTGATTTTATTTTCCCCCAGGAATGAAAGCATTACTGTAAGGGAAATTATTTTTCCCTCCATACTGTAGCATCAGCACATGTATAGATATGTTGCTGCCTTTCTAATGGTTGCTTCTAATGTCACATTTAAACCCAGACTGTAATTTAGTTAACCACTTTTCAATTGATGAAAATACCAACTTTTACCAATTTCTTTTTTTCTCTCTCTCTCTTTTTATTTTTGGTACTGGGGAATGAACCTAGGGGCATTCTGTCTCCGAGCTACACCCCTAGCCCTTTAAAAAAAGTTGTTTTTTTTTTTTTCAATGTGGTCTTGTTAGGTTGCTGAAAATCTCCCTAAGTTGCTGAGTCTGGTCTTGAACCTGTGATTCTTCTGTCTCAGCCTCCCAAATGCTGGGATTACAGGTGTGTGCCACCATGCCTGCCCCAATATTTAAATTACAGCAATGACTAATCTTGAACTTATATCTGTATATAAAATGTACAGGATCGATTTCTAAAGGTGGACTAGTTGGATCTTGAAATCCATTGTTGTATTTTAACTATTAATACCAATCTCAGGAAACCAGGGTCTATGAGTATAATCAAATTTTAAGAAATGACTTTAGTTCCTAAGGATGCGTGTCAACCCTTGTAAACTCAGTTGCATGAGGAGTTAATAGAAGAGTTGGTTAATAGTATATTTAGTGGCTGAAGTTTTGTCTTTAGAACTCCCAAATGGGCTTCAGCACAGCGTCTTCTGATTGGTAGATGGAAGTGAGCAGCAGTCGGGTTCAGCCCCCCTCCCAAGGGAGCCTGGGAGTTGCTGCCGTCTAAAACACCACTTCTACGTAGAATTTATTTCAGGCATAAACATTTTAGAACAAACAGTAGCACTAAACTGCATTAGACCAGGGTCATCAGTCCTCATTCCTTTAAGTTCCTTTTTTTCCTTTTAGGGGGATTTCATTCTGAAGATCGAACCTCCTCTTGGGTGGAGTTTTGGTAAGTCCGCCGTACTTTTGTAAAGGGTCACATTATATACAGAATATTAATTTAGATTGTCAGAATAGAATGTTAAAATATTAAGGATTTATTTCTAGTGTGGAAGGGAGTTTTTGTGGCTTTTTCTTTCTTTCCCCTTGTCACTTTAATTTGGATTTGTCTTCGACCTTAATTTGGATTTGTCTTCGACCTACCTTAAGGCTGTCTGTCGTCTTTTTTACAAGAGGCATCTTTTCTTGTACTGCACCTCTTTTTAGAAACTGCCTTCACAGTTTCACTCTGTGTGGCATCAGAACAGCACGGAACCAAGAGTGGCGTTTCAGTCGACAGCAACTTAGAGGAAGGAAGAGCTATTTGCTTATAGTTCTGAGGTTGCAGAGGTTTTGGTCCAGGCCAGGCCAGTCACCTTGGCAGAGCTCGGCCTGGTGGTGGGAAGCAGAGGGGAGGAAGTGAGGGCCGTGTGTGGCTCCGAAGGAGGCCGCGCCCCGGTGAACCTCTCAATGGGTTTGTGCACTCATGAGGTCAGAGCCTCACGATCCAGTCATTTCACACCTGAGCATTGCTGTGTTGCACAATCAGCACATCAACTTTTCCAGGGGATATTCTGTTTAGAAACCAGATTTCATTTCTTATTTGGAAACAGAGTCTTGCTAGGTTGATGAGAATCTCACTACTTGCTGAAGCTGTCCTCGAATCTGCGATCCTCCTGTCTCAGCCTCCCACGTCCTGGGGTTGCAAGTGTGTACCACCACGCCCGGCTACATTGTGAGATTTAACCTCAAAATCCAGATACACCTCTCTCTCTTTTTTTTTTTTTCCTTTTGTGGTTCTGAGGTTTGAACCCAGGGCCTTGCACATGCTACACAAGCGCCCTACCACCGAGAAGCAACCAGATCTGCTCCTCTGAAGAGATGAGAAGAGCTGCCAGTCCCGGGCCTTACCGGCTCTGGGGCAGCCTTGAGCAAGTGACCTCCCTGCCAGCCTCTCTTTCTTGGGTGTGGAGTCTTGGTAGTTAGAGTCCCTGCCTTCGGGACCTTGGAGGATCGGTGGGCCAGTGTTAAGTGTTCGGAATGCCTGGCACCCGATTGGCGGGCACTCGGGATTGAAGACAGCCCTTCTGCACACAGACAGACAAGCGCTCCAGGCCCTCCTGATACAGCCACCTTTGGCTGGGTCGGAGAGTTGGAAGTGGGCTCGAGATCAGAAGAAGGTTCTGTTTGGAAGAGGAGAGACTTGTCATTTGGGTGGAGTGGGGGCGGAGACCACAGTCCCCAGCCTGGAGAGGAGTGGGGCCATCCTTTGGGTTCGCATCAGGAAGGGCAGCTCATCTGGCTGTGAGGGAAGCTTTCCCAGCTCACAGGCACGTGGCTGGTGTCTTCCGGAAGCCGGAGGGGCTCCAGCCAAGTAGCCGTGGAAGCAGAGGTCGCAGATGGGTGGCCTCTGGAAGCATTTTGTCTGCCGCCCTCCTCTCTGTCTATCAGTGCTTTTTCTTTTGAGAAGTTTTTTTCATTGAATTGTGACACACTTTCAGAAAAGTGCACTGAGCATAGGGGTATCACCTAATGAATTTTCTTTTCATTTCCACTTGGTGAATTGTCACAAAGTGCACACTACCATCCACATACTGAGATAAAACTTGATTGGTACCCCAGAAGTGTCCTAGCCCGGCACTCATGAACTGCCCTGCCCCACCCACAGGTGACCCCTGCCCTGACCTTCTAACGCTATAAATGCAGTTCATTTGTTTTAAACTTCTTACAGTTGGAATCATCCAAGGTGCTTTTTTTTCTATCTGGTTTCTCTCTGTTGGTGGCCTTCATGAGGTTTCCTCTGTATTGTGTGTAGCTCTGGTTCATCCTCTTTGTAAGGAGTGTATAATGTATCCATTCTACTGTTGATGGACATACTGGTTGTTTCCTGTTATTGGTCACAAAAGATAGAACTGCTGCTCGGGGTGGTGATCCTCGTACTTGGGAGGCTGAGATAGGAGGATTGCAGGTTTGAGGACAGCCTCAGCAACTTAGTGAGGCTCTGTTTCAAAATAAAAAGTTAAATAGGGTGTGGGGCAATGTAGCTCAGAGGTAGAACACCCCTGGGTTCAATTTCTAGTACTGAAAAAGAAAACGAAAAGGAAAAGACAGCACTGCTGTGAACATTCTTATGTCTTTTGGTACGTGGGCATTTGCATTTTAGTTGTATATACTCCAGGAGTGGAATTGTTGGATGATAGAATTTGTACATGCTCAGCTTTCGCGTGTATTCCCATGCCTATAGAGTGGGCGCGTAGTTTATTCTTTACTGGCAGTGTGCAGGCATTCTAGTTGCTCCACATCCTGGCTGGCACTTGATACGATGTCTTTTTCATTTTAGCTCTTCTGGTAGGGATGTGTGTTAGTATCTTCTTGAGGTCTTGATTGCATTTCTGTGATGGCCAAAGAGATTGAACCTTTTTTCATGTATGTTTATTTGCCATTTGGATAGCTTTTCTTGTGAGATCCCTTTTCAAGTCTATTTTTCCATTTTTTTTTTTTTTTGAAACTTCTTGTGTGTGTGTGCTCACACGTGTGTATTTGACCTTAAAAAACTCCTGGTTTCTCCATTTGTTTTTCTCTGTTACTCCACACTCTTCCTAACTTTTCAAAAACTCAACCTTAGCTTCTATTACGATGAACTCTTCAGTTTTCTCAAAAGTGGAACTTATTATGACTATTGCAAGATCAGGAGACTGCACACAGTATCTGCACTTGCCATGTCCTGATGGGTCAGGAGCTCCGGTGGTTCGGGGCCACACGGCAGCAGCCGGCTGCCAGCTTTCTGTTCGCCCCGTTCCTCAGCTGCTTTGCCCACGCCCGCCTCACGCGGCTCCTGTGGCACTGGAGTTCACGGCCCTGGTTTAATGTGCCTGGACTCGCGTACTTGTTGGGACAGGCTGGAGCCTGCTTTGGGAGGTTGTATTGGAGCTTTGTCACTCACAAACGGTGACCAGGGGTGATCCTTTGGCATTTCTGTGCTTCTTATCTCCTCAGTTTGTTATGAGGCTTGAAAGCACTTGGCTTGGTGTGTGGTCCATGACTGACATTCAACAAATAAAGCTGTGGCGCTCACTGAATTTTCAGTGGGGCTCTTTTATACACCTATAAGAGTGTATAAAAGAGCTTAAAAACAGTCTTTCAGCCAAATTGTATCTTGGAGTCCCGCTGAAAAAGTTTCCCTCCCACCGCATCCCTATGCACTCTTACAGGTGTCCAGGGATGCGGTGGGAGGGAAACTTTTTCCCTGTGTAACTTCTGGTACCTGGGATTTTGACCTCTGTGAATTTATTAAGTGTTCAAAGATAAAATGAATAGAACAGCCTGGACACAAAATGTGTTTTCCCTAGACAGTTGGACTAACGTGCTTGTGTCTTGTGCCTTCCGCTCTCCCTCCCGCCTCCGTTCTCCAGAGCCAACAAACGTGGAGCTGTACGTGGACGGCGTCAACGACATCTGCACCAAGGGCGGGGACATCAACTTTGTGTTCACTGGCTTCTCTGTGAATGGAAAGGTGTGGCTTTGGAACGTGGCTGTTTCACATTTGCTCTGTGTTATATATTAAGACTTCTCTTAGCTTTTTTTTTCTTTTGATACTGGGGATTGAACTCAGGGGCATTCTACCTCTGGGCTATACCCCCTGGCCTTTTTTATTTTTTAATTTGAAACAGGGTCGTGGTAAGTTGCTGAGTGTCTCTCAAAATTGCTGAGGTTGGTCTCGAACCTGTGATCCTCCCATCTCAGCTTCCCAAGTACTGGGATTACAGGTGTGCACCACCAGCCCTGGCTGCCTTTACCTTTATGTTAAGAGTGAGGCTCAGCCGGGCGTGGTGGCGCACGCTTGTAATCCCAGCATTTGGGAGGCTGAGACCAGAGGATCCGGGTTCGCGGCCAGCCTCAGCTACCTAGTGAGGCACTCTGCAACTTAGTGAGACTCGGTTTCAAAATAAAGAATAAAAACTAGGGCTGGGGGTGTAGCTCAGAGGTAGAATGCCCCTGAGTTCAATCCCCAGTACCACAAAAAAAAAAAACCAAACCAAACCAAACCAAACAAAACAAAAAAACCCAAAGAGGTCCTTGACCCATAGAAGGTTCTAGGCTCCATTTGGGGATCGGGAGTAGGAGTGACGGTGTCTTGTGAGGAGTGGTCTCTGCGGTCTGGCGGGTTCTAACCTCCTTCTGCACTCAGGTCCTCAGCAGAGGGCAGCCGCTGGGTCCCGCGGGAGTCCAGGTGTCACTGAGGAACATGGGGACGGACTCGAAGATCCAGTCCACGGTCACGCAGCCTGGCGGAAAGTGAGTGGCGTCCTGTCTCATGGCCTCGTAGCTCAAGCTGGCTGTGGCAGGAACGAGGGCCTTTAGACTTAGGGGACCTGGGCTCAGATCCTGCTTCAGCCTCCTAACTGCTTTCTAGGAAGTTCATGCCCTTCCTAGCCCCAAGTTCCTCATCTGTGAAAGGGGAGTCACTTGATTGGTCACAGCTGAGGGGATGGTTAAATAGCAGTAAATCACCAGAGAGCAGGCTGAGCACTTAGAAGGCCTTCATGTAACCGCCGGGGCTGGCCCTGGAGCCTGGCACCCCCGTTGGCTAGCTGTTTGACTTGGGATAAGTTGCTTGACCTTTCCTGGAACTTACCTCCTAGAGTTACTAGGAAGACTAAATATTATTGCTACAAACTGGCATAGAGTTTGTGCTTAATAAATGTTTGCTCAATATAGTTTAGTGCAATTATGAATTAAAAACATTCTTTGTCACTGTTACATGAAAACCATTTTGTTGTTGGAATTGTTGATTATGTAATTAACCTTGCTGAAAGAAATTTAAAGCACCTGTTTAATGGATCTATATAGTTGAATTGTAAATGTTAACAGATGTTCCAAGATTAATACCAGAATAGTTCTAACTGATAATTTTAGCATTCAGATTATTACTAACTTCTTCAATACACAAAAGTGGCTAAATGGCAAAATCAAAGTTTTATAATGAGTTTGTCAGTAAGTCATTCAATTTAAAAATTGTTATTGTTGAAACTATTTTCCATTTTGAAAAAACAATTCCTTTTCCTTGGTTAGAGCCTCTCCAGGCTCTCTTCTGGTCTGCAGAAGGAGCATGCAACCATGACTTTTTGTAGGCAGGTATAGATTGAGGGTCTCATATCCCAGATACTCAGCTATGGAACTTGTCAGCTTTTGGAGTATTTCCATATACATAATGAACTATCTCGGGAATGGGATCGAAGGCTAAGCATGAAATTCACGTATGTTTCATCCACACCTGAGACATACAGGCTGAAGGGAATCATGTACAATATCTTTTAGTAACAGTCTACAAAACAGAGCTTCATGGTGTGGAATTTTCCACTTGTGGCATCATGTTGGCACTCAAACGTTTTGGCTTTGGGAGCATTTGGATTTGGGTTTTGGATTTTAGGACTAGGGCTCAACCTATACTTTGTCGTCATCCTTACCCGAAAAAGTGACCCGAACTTTCTGAATCCCTCTCATCTCCACTAATGAAAGCAGCAATAGTGACGTGCAGCCCCGGGACACCGTGAAGGTGGAGTGGAGGCTCCACCTCACCAAGACCCAGAGCCGGGCGATTGCAGTTTCATTGTAGCAAAGCAATATCCAAGCTCTGTGCAGTTATTATAGGCAGCATCCAATAAAATACTATTAGAGAGGAAGAACTGCAACGCTGCTTACAGTTCACGCCACTAGAATTAGCCGTCCCGTTGTCAAGTGCCTACAGCTGTAAGGAGTGACTGTGTCTGGGTCTGGCTGCAGCACTTGCAGCCTCAGCTCCCCTGCCTGGGGTCTTCGTTCCCCTGTAGCCACTGGAGTTGCCTGCGTTGGCGACTTGCCTCGTCACAGGTGCTTTGCACAGAAGCCCAAGGTGGCTTGTGTTTGCCTCGTGTGACAGATCCAGGCAACTTTGTGTAGGATGCAAAGCTTAGCATCATCTGCCGTCCCATGTCACTAGACCCACTGTGTGCTACCGGCTCCTCTTCTGTATCCTCTGCTGTATGCCCTCCTTTGCCCCTTCTGTGCCTTTGGGCACTTCCCTCTGCCTCCCCTTGCCTATTCGTGCCTCTCACACCCAGCTGAACATTCTGGGACTGATCCCTGCTGAACTGCAGTGAGCCCTGGAGGTGCAGGGAAGTGTAAGCCCGTCTCCTTCCTGCCAGCACGTGGAACGCCCTTCCTCGTGTGCACTGAGCACGCGGTGAGCGAGCGCCCTTTGATGTGGATTTGCACAATGAAGAATGGAATTTTGTTCACGCTCATTTGACTAGTGGGGATATTGTGATCATTCAAATATTATTTTCTTGTGCTGCTAATGTCAGTAATAAGATTAGAAATACGGAGGTTACTTGGAGAAAGTTAAGTGGCATTTTGTCTTTCTTAGGTTTGCATTTTTTAAAGTTCTTCCTGGAGATTATGAAATCCTTGCAACCCATCCAACCTGGGCATTGAAAGAGGTGAGCGTCTCAGCTTTGTCTGTAGCCATGCTGTTACTGTGCTGGTGTGGGGACAAATGTAGGGACTTGGGGTTTAGCGTGTGAACTTATGTTTTTTCCAGATGTTGATGTAGAAATGGGGGTGTGTGGCGGGGGAATTTATGAGGTAAAACTCAGCAGCTGTAGCAGGTGTCACTGGCGGCGGTTTCAGTTTTAGGCAACAGTGCTGCCTTCCTGCTGTGAAATAGCTGTGCTATTAACTGTCACTATTTTAAGCCAGATAAACACCAGAACTACACGATGAGATATATTTGCTGTTTTTTTTTTAGTCTGAAACAGAAATCTATAAGTCTACTAAACAGTCTAGAAACTGTTGTACATGTGCCCAAGGAGATCGTATAAGAATGTTTATTGCAGTTTTGTTTGTAAGAGCAAAATGTTATAAACAATCCAGATGCCATTAAGAATGAATTGTGTCTCCATCACATACGAGCATTTTGGACGTCAGCAGTAATCATTGATCCAGAGCTGTACACATCAGTGTAACTACATTTCAAAACAACGCTGAAGGAAATATGATTGCAGACACTCATGATAATTCCATTTATGGATACAGCCTTACATGGAAAACTTGTAAAGACGTGCATGAAATGGCAAACACAGTGTTCATGGTGATACCAATGGCTGTGGAAGGAGGGAGGAAGGGATTTGGGGTTCGCCAGGGTCTTGAATCGCATGTCTCTCTTTTTTTTTTTTGCACTACTGGGGATTGAACTCAGGGGCATTCTACCTCTGAGCTACACCCCCAGTCCTATTTTTTATTCTTTATTTTGAAACTGAGTCTCACTAAGTTGCGGAGGGCCTCACTAGGTAGCTGAGGCTGGCCTCAAACCCGGATCCTCCGGTCTCAGCCTCCCAAATGCTGGGATTACAAGCGTGCGCCACCATGCCCGGCTGCATGTCTCCTTTTTAAATGTCTTTACCTGGCAAGAGGATGTGTAGGTGTTCATTAGATTAGCTGAAATAGCTAGTAATGGAAGATCAAATACATTAGGCGAGACTTTACGGCATTTGTGAAAAAACAAAATAAGATTAAAAGACATCCTGACCTGTTAGCTTTATTATTGGTTCTGAGGCTGTCTCTTATTCTTGCTAAAGAAGCTTCAGAATCAGTGTTTGAGTCTGGATAGGTTTTGTGCATTTATAATTGATGGCACAGTTGCTCACCTGGATGTATCCATGTCTTGTTTATGACTTGAGTTTCAGGGTTTTTCTTCCTTGGAGCAACCCTTTAAAATGGTTTATTTAAAACTCAAGAGCTCCTATAATCCCAGCGTCTCCAGAGGCTGATGCAGGAAGATCACAAGTTCGAGGCCAGCCTAGGCAATTTTGTGAGACCTTGTCTCAAGATAACAAGGGCTGGGGATGTAGCTCAGTGGTTGAACCTCCCTGGACTCAATACCCAGTACTGCAAACACACAAGCACAACTCAAGATCTTATATGTTATACATAGAATAAATTTTTAGGTTTACAGTGTGTGTTAATTTTATTCATAAAAGAACTTAGGTTGATGAATGAAAAGTTGTGATTTTAAAGCAAAGCGTGTGGTCAGAAGTCAGGAGAGTCATCACTGCTGTGGTCTGTGCTGGAAGCGAGCTGGGGGGAGCTCTGTTGGAGTGTCGCTTCATGAAAGACACCACGCTGTGTGCTTATGACGTGCGCTTTCTCTAAGCTGTACTTTAACAAAAAAGTTTAAAAATTGATGGTTCCACTAAACATGTACGATATGCTCATTTAAAAAATTGGAACCTAAAAGGAATATGAAGGAATGGGAACAAAGTTGGAAATTTTGGAAGGTGGAAAAGTATAAACTTAAGTGCTGCCACTTAGTTTCTCTTCACTTCATTTTAGGCCTTACAGTCACAGGTCCATTTAACTCCAGAGTCAGCCAACCAGGGACTGAAAATATTTGAAAAAAAAAAAAATTGCACAGACGGACTTTCTTCATGTCATTATTCATTCAACAATACAGTAAAACAACTATTAACAAAGCATATACCTTGTATTAGGTACTAGAAGTAATGTAGAGATGAGCTAAAGTTTACAGAAGGATGTGTGTAGGTTCTGTGCAAATTCTAGCCATCTTCTGTGGGGGACTTGAGCCTCTGCTGGTTTGGGTGTCTGTGGGGGTCCTGGATCAACCTTTCCTTCGTACTGAGCGGTGACTCTCTATGCATTTTTATGTATCACTGTTTTCAGTGAATATTTTAGCCTAAGCTTGTCCTTGTGTTGTCAGCCACTCTGCAAGTGTTTATTTGGGGGATGTTAGAGCCTCTTTTCCTTTGCAGGCGAGTACCACGGTGCGTGTAACCAACTCCAATGCCAATGCCGCCGGTCCCCTCATCGTTGCTGGCTACAATGTGTCCGGCTCTGTCCTCAGTGATGGGGAACCCATGAAGGGCGTGAAGTTCCTCCTCTTTTCTTCTTTTATAAGCAAAGAGGTAAGCACAAGAAAGTAAAAAAGCAGCGACTGTGTATGTGTGCAGGGTGGGAAGACAGGAATGATAGGCTAGGATCCACTGTTGAAAATGCTGGTTAAGATTATCACCTAACATTTAAATACCCTGACTCTGAAGAAATTGGATGTCTACACTGGCAGCAGTGGAGTCTAGTGGGAAGAACACAAAGGGCGCCAGGTTCAAACAGATGCCTTTTACTAGCCGTGGACCTTGGACCGGTCACCCTGCCTTTCTGAGCCTGTTTCCTTATCTGAAGAATGAGACCCATTGTCGGAAGGACAGTCACATCATTTTTCCAAAGAACATTGTGCCCGTTTTTAATTTTTCAACTTACGCGTGAAGATTATTTTTTTATCTTTATGAATATGCCTTAGATTTCAGAATACATACATACATATACACATTCATATGTAAACACACACACATGCACACGTACACACATACAAACACACCTTGGACAAGTTGTCCTGTCCTGTGCTGTGACTATTTACTGGTAATGGGAGCATGTAAATGGAGAAGGCAGTTTTCTCTCCCCTGGCGTAGGACGTCCTGGGCTGCAGCATCTCTCCGGTACCTGGGTTCCAGCCCCAAGATGACAGCCTGGTGTATTTGTGCTACACAGTCTCCAAAGAAGACGGCTCCTTCTCTTTCTATTCGCTGCCGAGTGGGGACTACACTGTGGTGAGTGAGGCCAACTTCCGTCCTGTGTGTGTCTGGGGCGCTTAGGACATGGTGAGAGCCGATGCCGTGGGGGGTGAAAGGAACAAGGGGTTGGCCTGCCTTTTGGGGAACAAACTATTCCACAGTTTTGGGTTGAGCATCCCTAATCTGAAAATCCCAAACCCGAAATGCTCCCATGTCCAAAACTTTTTGAAGACTGATGTGATGCCAGAAGTGGAGACTTCCATACCACACAGCTTTGTTTCATGCACAGAATTACGGAAAATATTGTATACCAATTACCTTTAGCCTGTGTGCTATTTTTAAAGTATATGTGAGACATAAATGGATTTCACATTTAGACCCGGGGCTCATCCCCAAGATATCTCATTATCCAACATCTGAAAAAGTCTGCAACACGGAACACTTTTGGATAGGGATACTGAATCTGCGCTAATGACAGGACACCGGCCTCTGGGTAAGAGCTACCCGAAGTGCAGGCTCCCCACAAACCCAGCAGCAGTTATGGTCTGGGGTTTCCTTGGCCTGTTTTGAGTCTCTGGTCGTTTGGGGGTGGCCAAGTTGATAATACGTTCATATGCTAAGTTAATTTGATGGTGGAGTCATGTTATTGGTTGTTGTAACGAGCAGCCTCTTCCTTCCAGGTTCCGTTCTATAGAGGGGAGAGGATTACCTTTGATGTCGCACCTTCCAGGCTGGACTTCACGGTGGAACACGACAGCCTGAGGATTGAGGTAAGCTATCCCTGTGCTCTGGAGCCGCATCCAGGCCTGTCTTCCCGTCCCTGGGCACAGGTGTTGCAATCGTGGGCCGATGGAAAACTTCAGACTTGTACTGTATTCTAGTCTGCCTGGAGTCCACTATATACCTCAGCTCTCTTGCATGAAGTGTTCTTGGAGGACTGGATTTCTAGTTGGAGCTCCCTCCTTCAGTGAGATTTATTTATTGAGTGCCAGTGGCATATGCTGTGGGTCCTGTTCCAGGCTGGGGATCCAGCAGTGACCCGAGCAGGCAGCACGCCTGTCCTTGTGAAGCTCCTGTTCTAATGACGGGAAGAGCCAGCACACGTGTAGATACGTGCTGGAAGGTGATACATGTTCTCTAGAAAAATGAAGCAAGACGGGTGCTCACACTTTTGAAGGTGGAGACAAGGGTTGCCTCTAACACAGGGTGTTCTTGGAAGTCCTTACTGTGAAGGTGACACTTGAGCACCAACCTGAAGGGGACAAATGAGTGAGCTGTCTTAGCTCTGTGGCAGGAACGGGTACGGCAGAGGGAGTGGCAGGTGCAGAGGTCCCAAGGCAGGAGTGTCCCTGGAGGGTTTGGACCTACCCAAGGAGGCTGGGGTGGCTGAGGAGAGGGATGAAGGAAGAGGAGGAGTGGAGAGGGTCGGGGTGCTGTGAGGGGCACTCGGCCTTCACTCTGATGAGAATTGGTACCGTGGAAGGTTCTGAGTACAGAAGAGGTGCAGGTCACTGGCTGCTGTGGTGAGGAAAGTTTGCGGGGGGCCAGGGTGGAAGCTGGGGACCAGTTAGGAGGCCGTGGCAGGAGGCAGGCAGGAGCTGGCGGGGCTTCGGCCTTGGTGGCAGGGAAGGACCATGTGCCAGGTGGCTCCTAAGCTGCCTACGCCCCAGAGTGGACGGGCAATGTACTTTCCATCCTCCTTAGGTTGTCTTTAATTACAGCAATAGAAAAGAGCTACTATAGAAAACTTCCTAGATAGAGTAAATCCCCGGAGAAAATAACAGTGTTTCCTAAATGGACCACCCAGTGTTAGAGTTATTGGAAAAGTTATATTTTAGCTATTTTCTGCCAGTGTTGCATTGGGAAGTGCTGTGTGAAAGTAGCAGCAGCTTGTGGGAGCGCTTGTAGGTCACCCGCACAGCGGGAGCTCACTCTTGCTTTTTGCCTTTGAAGATTCAGTAAGGCGGATGACTGTTTTGCCTGGCGCTGAAGGAAGGGGAGGGTGAGGAGATGAAGTCTTGCTTCAAAGGGCTGGTGGGGAGGGTGGGCACAGGCGAGCAGGGAAGGCATTCCCAGGTCATGGCCAAGTCAAGTTTGTTTGTTTTTTCTTTGTGGTACTGGGGATTGAACTCAGGGACATTCTACCTCTGAGCTACACCCCCAGGCCTATTTTTATTCTTTGTTTTGAAACAGGGTCTCACTAAGTTGCAGAGGGCCTCACTAAGTAGCTGGGGCTCGCCGAGAACTTGTGATCCTCCTGTCTCAGCCTCCCAAGTACTGGGATTACACGGGTGTGCCACTGTGCCCGGCCAAATTCAATTTTTTAAACAGAAACAAAAGGGGTTTCAAGGAGTGAGGGCATGTAAGTTCCACAAGTGCCTTATTCTTTACTGCTTTCCTAACATCTGATCTGGCGCTTGGCACATAGTAAGTGCCTAATAAAGCATTTGCTGGGTGCAAATGTGAGTTAGGAAGTGAGCAAGGAGATGATGGGCCACATGTTTTTGGAAGGATCAGGGAGAGCTGCCTGAGTGAAAAGGAGGGTAGTTTATTTTTTTTAAAGCTATCGTGTGTGTGTGTGTGTGTGTGTGTGTGTGTGTGTGTGTGTGTGTTTACTGGGGATTGAAACCAGGGGCATTCTGCTTCCAAACTACTCCCCCAACCCTTTTTGTTTTTAATTTTGAAACGGGATCATGCTAAGTTGCTGAGGCTACCCTTGAACCTGCAATCCTCCTGACTCAACGTACTGGGATTACAGGTGTGTGCTACCACACCTGGCTAGCGCTGTCTTTTAAAGGCGGTTACCTGTAGGCATGCATGAATATGTTCATTCAGGAGTCATTTATTTAGTGCCTACTGTATCTCAGGTGACTAAGGCAGACAAGGTCCCTGTCTTTATAGAACTGACACTCTAGCGAGAGGAGACAAACTATAAGACCAAACAGGGAGGTTCCAGATACTGGCAGATTTGGTGACAATAATGAAACTGGTCATCCATGGGGAACTCGGGGAGCGAGGATCAGGGCGGCTGGGGCTCAGTGCTGTGTGGACAGCGTGCAGGCGTAGACACAGGCGGGGCGAGAGCAGCGCAGGGCTGGCAGGTCGCTGGGTGGAGACGGCAGGGCCGGACGAGGTGGGACACTTGGACCTTGCAGAGCGGGGATCCCAGGATGGGTGGAGTGGGGCGAGGCTCCAACGTGATGCTGGGGTTTGTGCTTGAGAGACTGGATGAAGCTGGAAGTCACCAAAGTGGGGCAGTCTAGAGGGGAGAAGCGGGGGGCAGGGCTGGGGAGGCGTCCGAAAGCCTCAGGCGGTGACCTTTAAGTTGGGAGTAATCTCAGCAAGGTGAGGTGAGGGGTGTCAGGTCTTTGTGGCCAGGCATGTGAGCGCTTTCTCCCATTCTCGATTTTCTAGCCCATGTTCCACGTCATGGGATTCTCTGTCACCGGGAGGGTCTTGAACGGACCTGAAGGAGAAGGTGTCCCGGAGGCGGTGGTCACTCTGAACAACCAGATCAGAGGTGGGCAGATGCGCTGGCCCCTGGCCTGCAGGCGGGGCTGTTTTCTCTGGTGATTGTTGGGATGCGCGGTGGTGTTGGGCTCATCTCTTATTTGTGATTTCCTTTTCCAGTCAGGACCAAAGCCGATGGCTCATTCCGCCTGGAGAATATAACAACAGGGACATACACCATCCACGCACAGAAAGAGCACCTCTATTTTGAAACGGTCACCATCAAAATCGCACCCAACACACCGCAGCTGGCTGACATCATCGCCACAGGGTGAGCCGCCTGCGCCTGCGCGTGCCGGTGCGCACACTGGCAGCCAGGGGGCAGGGAAATCACCGTCAGCCTGACTGAGTGACCGCCAGGAACCCCATCCTCT
Source organism: Graphiurus murinus (assembly GCA_004027655.1). NCBI lineage: Eukaryota > Metazoa > Chordata > Mammalia > Rodentia > Gliridae > Graphiurus > Graphiurus murinus. Next base: position 15,432 of record PVLC010010505.1, on the reverse strand, counting down.
CGTAGACACCTGTGGGGAAATCCAGTTAGTGCTGTAGCTTAGAAGCGGGAGGAACTTATTACATGCTGGATACTTACAAACAGTTCCATGTTTCTAGGTTAGGACAACCGTTAAATTAGGAAATGATGGATGACAGCTGCTTTCACATCTGTGAGGCCTTTTCTTTGCCTCACCCTGAGGAGTTTGAAAGGCGATGTAGTCAGTGGATTGAGAAGCTTGTGGGTACTTGTTTGGTGTCTCTGATTACAAGTCCAGGGGCAGCCTGAGGCTGAATGTCACTTCATCATAGGAAGCAAGGTTGTTGAGTGCAGGGAACCGGGCCTTGGAGTCAGGTCTTGGGTCTTTCTCTCCCTCCGTGGAGCCCGGGGAGGCTGCCCTCTGTTGGGATCTGGTTGGTAGGGGCAGCCTGAGCAGAGCCAGGTCGTCCCAAAGTGGCGGTTCTGGACAGGACGTAAAGCCTGGTGTGGCCGGGCAGAAAGCGCAGGACAGGTGCAGGAGGGCGACGGGGCTGAGAAGGCAGCGGGAAGATCTCAGGCCTCTTTACACCCCCGAGGGTGAGAGGGGCTTTCTTCCTGAGGAGCTGAGGGGCCAGGAATAGCTGTGAGTGTCAAGGTTGCATGGTTTGATTTTTGTTTCCAGTAGGTGTATTAGTCCATTTTCTCTTACAAATCACATCATACCACAGACTGGGTGAATTACGAAGAAAGGGTGCTGAAGTTGAGGGCTGTGGTGGTGCCGGCCTTCTTGCTGGCCGACCTGAGACAGTGCAGGGCATCACACGCAGGAGAGAGCGAACACGCATGTGTGTTTGTGTCTCTTGATCTCATCAAACCATAGACTTTTACTTGTGGGGGCTCCACCCAACAACCTTGTCTCATCCTAATCAGTGTCCTCAGCCCCACTGCTAACACCATAGGTAGATTTTTTTTTTTTTTTTTTTTTGCGGTACTAGGGATTGAACTCAGGGGCATTCTACCTCCGAGCTATACCCCCAGCCCTATTTTTTATTCTTTATTTTGAAACCGAGTCTCACTAAGTTTTGGAGTGCCTCACTAGGTAGCTGAGGCTGGCCTCGAACCTGGATCCTTTGTTCTCAGCCTCCCGAATGCTCGGATTACAAGCGTGTGTCACCATGCCCGGCCATAGTTAGATTTTCTACCTTGTTAGTGACCCACATGTAAAGAAATGAGCCTTGAGGGCATACAGGCCATTTCCAGACCATAGTGGAGGGCCTTTGGGGGTAAATAGCAGGGTGGGGGAAGGGAAGTCAATAGCAGATTAGGAAGATATTTAGGGGTTCCCACTTGAGAGGTGGGATGGCTGTGGATAGGAAAAAGAGCCAGGCATGGGTCTGTAGGACCACTAGGTGGCACTCCCCAACAGATGCTTGGATAGATTGTAAATCAGCAAGATTGGGCTGCAGGTGACCCTGCGAACCATGGACAGGTAAGAGCAGGTAGAATAGAAGGTCAAGGACCAGAAATAGAATTCCAGTGCTCAGTGGGTGGCCCAGGGGGGACCTAGGGTGGGCGGGGTTATAGGATCTGTAGAAGTAAGTTTTAGGCATGAGGTCATGCCCAGCAAGGAAGTCAGGGAGCTGAGCCCTGGAGAATACAGTCCACCAGCTTGGTCCATTTTCCACGGACAGGTGAGGATAAGGTCAGGGGTTGACTCAGTGGTACGTGGGAGATGGGGAAGTAAGTCACCTTCTGAAAATAATTGGATCCCAGCCATCCCTCCCTCTCCCCTTTGGTAAACATTTCTGAGCCTCTGCTCTGGACGAGCCACTGTGGTAAATGCTAGGTATGTAATGAGGAACCAAGCCTGCACACAGAGGGACTTTCATCTCACTGGCGCAACAAGCTTAAGACAGATACATGTGTGATGATGAGTTACAGTCAGAATCGTGCAGGAAGAGACCAGCATCCTCTAGAAGACAGACCCCTGCAGACTGGGAGCCCTGGGAGGCCTCTGGGTGGCTGAGAATTAGGAAAGACTAAGGTTAGAGAGTAAAGGACTTCACAGGCAGGGAGGAGGGGCACAGACAGGCCTGGAGGGGAGAGCGAGGAGCCGGCACAGGCAGTCAGACAGCTGGCACAGTGCACAGCTGGCGGCAGGTGTCGGGCAGCGAGTCTGAGACTGTCGCCGTGCCGCAGGGTCCTTTTGCCTCCTAAGTGCGGTGGGAAACCGTCAGGAGATGTCAGCAAGGGAGTGATACGGATCGTGGCATTTAATTCTTCTTTTCTTTCCGGTGGCTGGAGAAGGACTAGAAAGAAGCGAGAGTGTAAGTGTTCGGCTGGGATAGGAGGCTGTGGTGGTTGTCTGGAGGAGAAACGGTGGCCGTCGGGACCTGGGTGCTGGCAGGCAGGGAGGGAGCAAAAAGCAGGGGGATTTGCTAGGTCAGATGCAGAGTCAGCAGGCTGTGCTGTCGGGGCCCAGGCCTCTTATTTGAACTACTGGGAATGAAGGAAATGGGGGAATTTATATATATATTCATATTTATGTATGTTCTTTAAAGTGGAATATTTGGACCAAGGAACAAAAAATGTCATTTGTTTATCTTTGGAAAAACTCCACATGTTTGGAGGGGTGGGATGGGGGGAGGGGTAAATGTAGCACATCTGCCTTTGTAATACATTGATGTGTCTTTTTCTTGTTTTGTTTTGAAAAATTCTATCTTAATTGATTTAAAGACACAAATGCTTTGACTTTTGTCCCAATAGACTGTAAGCATATACTTATCTCAGTATGACCAAGATTACTAGTTTTTGTCTGTAGATATAGTAAAACCTTTTGAAAGAGTTTATTGAGACAAATCAATTTTTAAGGACTTATGTGTAATTGAACTCTCTCCTACCAGCTTTTTAGTTTATTTTTCTAAATGAAAAACCAATATACATTTGTGGTTTAGGGAAGCTGGGCTCTCCTCTTCAGTCGAGAGTGTGAGCTAATAGTAGATCTTACAGTTGAGATGGTCACAACGCAGGGAGGCAGAGAGTTTCACCTGGAAACAGCCCAGTGACGTGTCCCCTGACGGGAGCATGGGTCAGTTAACATGAAAAGCCCCCAAGAGTAATTCCGCCCGTGTTCCCTTCTTGTCCTTATATTCTGAAAGCACACAGCAGGGGAATACGAGAACCAAAGTGCCTATCTTTTTCTTCTTTTTTCCAGTACTGGGGATGGAACCCAGGGGCATTCTACCTCCAAGCTACTCCCCGAGCTCTATTTCCCTGTTTTTATTCTTTATTTTGAAACAGGGCCTCTCCAAATTGTGGAAGACCTCACTATCTGAGGCTATCTGCAAACCTGGGATTACAAGTCAAGTGTGTCACCATGCTTGGTTTTTTTTTTTTTTTTTTAAATAAACGGTACTGGCATTCTACATCCTAGCTACACCCCAGCCCTATTTAAATAAATTAGTTAATTAATTAATTAATTTGTTTTTGTGGTACTAGAGATTGAACCCAGGGGCATTCTACCACTGAGCTACACCCCCCAGCCCTGTTTTATTCTTTTGTTTTGAAATAGTCTAAGTTGTGGAGGGGCCTCACTAAATTTGCAGAGGCTGTCCTCAAATGTGTGAGCTTCCCAAGTCTTTTTTTTTTTTTTTGCGGCACTGGGGATTGAACTCAGGGGCATTCTACCTCCGAGCTACACCCCCACCCCTATTTTTTATTCTTTATTTTGAAACTGGGTCTTACTAAGTTGTGGAGTGCCTCACTAGGTAGCTGAGTCTGGCCACGAACCCGGATCCTCCGGTCTCAGCCTCCCAAACACTGAGATTGGGAGCATGCACCACCATGCCTGGCTGGATAATTTTTTTATTTTGAAACAGGATTTAAGTTGCACAGGGCCTCAATCAGTTGCTGAGGCTGGCCACAAACCTGCGGTCCTCCTTTCTCAGCCTCCCAAGTGCTGGCATGCGCCTTCACTCCCAGTGGATAGCCAGCCCTGAAGGCATGACTGCGCCTTTGCTTGTCCCTAAATTCTACCTCACAGCCTTCTACCATTTCACAGCCTTCTACGGTTCTTCTTTTGAGACCTAGAGCTTTTCCCAGCATTTAGCGTACCCTGTAATTGTCAGAATCCAAGGCTCTTTATTATTTTTCTGTCAAAAGGAGCAACTGATTTTCCTCTGAAACGATTGTTTAAGATTAGAAAATATAACCTTTAGTGAGTTGAAGAGGCAGTGCGGCCTCCCGCTGTGCCGTGCCGTGCTGTGTCATTACGCTGCTCCACATCAGCAGGCTAGGAGACGAGCAGCGTCGCTCTGCGGATGACGGTCCTTATCAGCCAGCGGCTGTGCCTCTCGTGTTCCTTGAGGGATGCCCTCTTCATCTGGATCTCAAATCCCAGCCATTACCCATTATTAGTAGGGCCTTTCAATTAGAACTTGCTTTTGTGACTCCCAGCTCCTAAGGAGTTCAGTTTTAGGTTGGCATTTTTTAACTTAATTGCCCTTTCTGTGCAGATCTCTGAGTTTGCTTTTATCCTTGTGTTATATCTAATCGTAAGCAAGGAAGGCGTCTCCCCCAGCCTTGTTCTATGGCCCGGCAGCTTACCGCTCTTGCTTGTAGGGGCTAGCCCATATTATCAGTCTGAGGCTCTTCCACTGACCAAACCTGAAACATTTTTATTATCTGCAGATTTTCTGGAAATTGCTTCTGCAGTGGGGGATTGCCAGATTTCACCCAGGACACACAAGCAGCCCCACCACGGGCCCCTACTCTGCAGAAAGAGGTCCGCTCTTGCTTCCGAAGGATGCTCGTTACCGCAGGGATCACTGGAGCTGTGTTCTGTCTCTTGGGTCACATTATGCTAGTCTCAGGCACCGCTGCCAGAAGAGGGATGTGTCTTGGGTTGCTAAGCGCCATCTCCAGCTATAATTGAGTCCTCATGCTGGAATAAATGGTCTTCTTGTTGCAGGTTCAGTGTCTGCGGTCAGATATCAATCATCCGCTTCCCTGACACCGTCAAACAGATGAGTAAATACAAAGTGGTCCTGTCGTCTCAGGACAAGGACAAGTCTTTGGTCACCGTGGAGACGGATGCTCGTGGATCATTTTGCTTTAAAGCAAAACCAGGGACCTACAAAGTCCAGGTGGGAAGAGTTTTGTTTTACTTAAAATATTTGAGGAAAGGCCGGGCGTGGTGGCGCACGCTTTTAATCCCAGCATTTGGGAGGCTGAGACTGGAGGATCTGGGTTCGCGGCCAGCCTCAGCTACCTAGTGAGGCATTCCGCAACTTAGTGAGACCCTGTTTCAAAATAAAGAATAAAAAATAGGGCTGGGGGTAGAGCTCGGAGGTAGAATGCCCCTGAGTTCAATCCCCAGTACCGAAAAAAAAAAAAAAAAAAATTTGAGGAAAAGCAATGATCGTCAAAAGGGTCATGAGCTAAGATGGGGTTGGAGAAGGAGCATTATAGTCCCAACTTGTTTTTAAGACTTCACATTCCTGCATGCCATGCTTAGTGGAACAGGCAGGGGTCCAAAATAATGGCTCAAAAAGAATGCAGTAGCCTCTCGTTTCCTGTCAGTGGTGGTTGCTAGGGGTTAACCTCAGACTGCCAGTCACACGTCTGCCTCAGCGGGGTTCTGGCTGCTCTAGAATGTCCATGAATCCAAGAGGAGATCAAAAAGACCTCTTCATTAATGGCCACTCAAAAGCTTGTGCAGTGCACGGCTCCTGGGACCCCAGGTCAAAGCGGAGCTTCCTGTTTCCTGCTTCTGCCTGCCTTGAGGTCAGCCAGGCAGCCACCATGCGATTTGTCCGTGCAGGCAGGCAGAGAAGTCGGGGCGCACTAGCCTGTGGTCTCGATGCAGGGGGAAGGCCTGAGCACAGGTGTGGTCGGGCCCAGTGCAGGTGGCATGAGGCCAGCGGGGAGAGAGCTTGCCTCTAGATCTCGTCTCTCACCCGCCAGCTCAGCGGTGCTCCTCCTCTCTAGGGAAGAGTAGATGGGGAGGAGGCCAGAATGGTTCTCCTGAGGCTGTGTCCTCTCGGGCACAGCGGGATCCCTCCCTCTGTGGGGACGCAGGGTGGGAACAACAGCTCTCTCTGCCCACCAGCAGTGGTGTGGGGTTGACTGCCACCTTTCTCAGACGTCAGCCAGCTTTTTGTGAAGGTGGCCACAATGACGGGTTGCTGGAAGCATGAGAAGGACTTCTCCAAGGAAGGGCAATTCAGCATTGTCACCTTTAGTAGGAATAAAACTGGTGACCGCAACCTCCTTTCCCATCCCTCTTCTTGGCCTGGGAGGGGCACTCAGAAGAAAAGGCAGAAGAAAGTGGCTAATTCCATGGGGAGGGTCATCCACTTCGTGTCGACGGGCTCACAGCTCTTGTCTGGAGCGTCTCGAGCCAGGGAAAGGGGCCGGGGTGCAGCATGGTTCCCACGCAGTGCGCAGGCGACGGGAGAGAGCGTTGGTGTCTTTGCAGGTCGTACGGCAGGCACGCTTTGGCGCGTACCTGTGGGACTGTTGAAGGCCAGGTTTTTATGTTTGAGTAGAAATGTGTTCACCCAGGTTACTCATGGATTCATTGCGATTATAAGACCTGGAAACAAACTCTTGCCCTTCAAAATCTGCTTGGTTTCGGGCCCAGATGAATATCGTAGCACTCTGGGCCTGGGAAGAGCACCCTTGGGGGCGCCTCTCACGGCAGCTGCGTGTTCCCGCAGGTGCTGGTTCCCGAGGCGGAGACCAGAGCAGGGCTGATGCTGAAGCCCCAGATGTTTCCTCTCAGGGTGACTGACCGGCCCGTCATGGATGTGGTCTTCATGCAGCTTCTGGCATCTGTTTCTGGGAAAGTCTCTTGTTTGGGTAAGGTGTCACCTGGAATCCAGAGTGGGTAGTGTCCAAGCAGTCGGCGGTGGGGTGGGACTCGCTGCTTCCTGGTTGGCTAGCATCGAGGGTGGACGCCTTCCCGCAGAGGGGTTTTGAGACTCCATCTTGTGCAGTTTTTCCTGAATTACTGCCATGGTGAGTCACCAGAAATGTTGTGAAGTATTCTGCTTTGAAGGAGGCTATAGTTTTCTTTTTTTCCCCTAGTTGGAAAGAGGGTGGAATTGGTCCCAGGTTTCAGTATTGGCTCCTACCTGTAAACTGGGAATACCGTCCTCCAGGTTTTAATGAGCTTGGCTACGATCCTGTCACGAGGCAGGGTAGCGTAGTGGTGATGAGCGGAGACTGCCACAGACTCCAGGGCCTTGGTTCCTCTTCTCCGCCTGTGTGCCCTGGACAAGTTATTTAACCTCTCTGTGCTGCTCCCTCGCCTGTGATGTGGGAATAATGGTGTCCACTTCTAGAGTTGTGAGGATCAAAGGCGCTGGTGTACCATATCCACCTTGGCCACTACTGCAAGATTCTAAGTGCAGTAAAGGGCTCAGCTCCGTGCCCGGTGTGAAGTGTGTATTCTGCAGCTGTTGCTCAGCTCTGCTCTCTTTCTCTGGTTCTTCTTGGTGCCACATAAATGGTACCTGCATTTCTTCTCGTCTCAGTAGGTGCTCTATAAGTGCTGCATTTCCTTTCCTCCCTTCCCCCCTGGCTCACAGGGCTGTGCCTCGTGCAGCCTCGTGGGCCCATCCTGTGCTGCTGGCCACTCACCCCGGGGGACTTCTTGGTTTATGCCCATGAGCTCTGAAGAAGTGCTGCTGGCCTGTGGTTGGTGACAGCAGTCACTGAGTCCTTCCTGTCTTCCCTCTGCAGACACCTGCGGTGACCTGCTGGTGACCTTGCAGTCCCTGAGCCGCCAGGGTGAGAAGCGGAGCCTCCAGCTTTCGGGCAAGGGCAACTCCATGACCTTCACATTTGACAAGGTGCTCCCTGGGAAATACAAAAGTAAGAACTGAACGCAGTACTTCCTGTCCTCATACACTCAGTCTGCTAATTGTCCCGTTTACCTTTTGTTGTTGAACTCTGCCTGTGACCGTGGCTGCTGCATGTGGCACTGGGCAGTGATGCAGGAGGCTCAGCTCTGAACTCACTGTCACCTCCTCGGGATGACTCCCCACTGCGTCTGTTGTGGGACTGTGCCCCGTTCACACCATTTTATTTCTAAATGCCAGAAAGAGGAGGATGACATGATTCCACTTGTGCGTCTGCCTCTTAGTTGCAGTGTGACTACGCAGATTGCTTTGCCTCCCAAGATCGGTATTCTCCTCTGTAAAGTGGGCATAGCACAGCCTGAGTGTGGGCACAGGACTGCATGAAATAAAGCTTATAAAGCCCCGTAAGCAGCGCCTGGTCGGTGGTAGGTGCTGCCAGTGGTGGATTCCTTTCCCCTGCCCTTCTTAGGAAGCCACCTCTTGCCTCTTCTGCTTTTTCAAAGATCAGCTTGGAGCTGCTGGCCATGAATAACTTACAAAACAGACTTTTGTTTCTGAGGAGTTAATGTGTTGTCACACCAGGAATTGCCAAACAACAGTCCAAGGGCTGCTTGCCTGTTTTCATAACTAGAGAGTACAAGCACACCCGTTTGTTTACATATTGACTGTAGCTGCCCACGACCTACAAAGCTGAAAATAAGATGGGTGTCATGCCGTGCTCCTGAGCCCCAGCTGCACGAGAGGCTGAGGCAGGAGGATGCTTGGGCCCAGGCGTTCTAGGCTCTTCTGGGCACCACAGTGAGACCTTGTGAAAAGAAGCATGAACATATTTACAGGAAGAGTCTGCTGATCCCTGAGTATCTTCCTCGCAGCCTCATCTTTTCGGCCCGGTTGGGTTTCTTTGTTGGTGATGTTCATGGCCACTGGTTTCACTAGTGACCTGTTCCGAGCATTGCTAGCTGTCTGTACGTTTGTTTATGTACACATGCATACCCACTTTTAAAATGAGTGACTACGTCGCGCGTTCTCGGGCATTGTGCCGGGGGCCTGTGCTCTCTGCCATGTGTCTCTTTGTGTTGCTTTTGCAGTAAGCATCATCCATGAGGATTGGTGCTGGAAGAACAAGAGTCTGGAGGTGGAAGTTGTGGAAGACGACGTGTCGGCAGTCGAGTTCAGGCAGACAGGCTATATGCTGAGATGTTCCCTTTCCCACGCCATCACTCTGGTAGGCACAGCTTGCGAAGTCTCCTGTTTGTAAGAATGCTCGGCTTGTAGGAACTGCGCAAGGCCAGCCTCCCCCAAAATACTAAAATCGTACTCTTTTGCCCCTTGATTTGCCCATTGTTAGGGAAATCAGGCAGCATCTAAAGTCCCTCAGTGGAGCCGGGCGTGGTGGTGCATGTTTGTAATCCCAGTACTTGGGAGGCTGAGACAGGAGGATCACAGGTTTGTGGCCAGCCTCACTCAGTGAGACCTTGTTTCCAAATAAAGAATTAAAAATAGGGCTGGGGGTGTAGCTCAGAGGTAGAATGCCGCTAGATTCCATCCCTAGTAAAAGTCCCTTGTGGAAACATGTCTGCATTAGGGGATTCCCTTGTCCTGTCCCCACATGAAATCTGGCTGGCCATTTGGGGAGGCTGTTGGTGTAGTTCAAAGCACACTGCTGCTTTGGCAAGCTCATGAACCATTTCTGAGCCCTGCTTTTCTCTTCTAAGTTTGGGATTATAACACTTCTTAGGCTGGGCATGGTGGCACATGCTTGAATCCTAGTATTTAGCAAGAGTCTCAGCAGCCTAGTGAGACCCTGTTTCAAGATAAAAAAGATAAGGTGTAGCTTGGAGGTAGAATGCTCCTGGGTTCTACTCCCTATACCAAAATAAATAAAAAGTAAATAAAAATAAAAATAAATAAAATCATAATACCTTTTGGGTTGCCAGAGGTTCCAGTGGGTCTTAGTGTTTACCTTCTCCTTGGCATACGCTGCCATTGTTTATTCAGAGGTGCAGCTGAGTAAGTTTCTCAAGAACATTGATTGTTGGACAGAGGGCAGTGCTGTTCTCTTACTGGCTATACTGGTATGCTAGGCTGCCAAGTGGATTCCAGGAAAGAGGACATCTGTGTAGTTCATTCATGAGTTTTTTCCAATTTTTTGATACCAAGTAGCAGCAAATGTCATTGTCAGATCCCAGTAGAGAAACTGAGGCAGTGACAATTAAGTGACTGTTTCTGATTGATACCAGAGAAATTGCAACATGTTAGTCTACTGCTCTAATAGACCTTTTCATTATAGGAGGCAGATTAACTAACATCCAGGTGGGAACAAGATGTGGATATTCTTGCCTTAAACCCTGCCGTGGATTTCTGTTTCCTGTTAATTCAGACCCACCTTCCTTCATGATGGCCTACAAGATCTCACTTTACCCCATCTCGCTCCTTCCACTCTCTGCTTGTTCTTCTGCTGGCCACCTCCACTTCTGCCCCAGGGTTGTTTCTTCCTCTGGGCCTTTGCACATGCTTCTCTCTCTGCCTAGGGGCCTGCACCTTGCCAGAAATGTAGGTAGCTTTTTTTCTCATGGTGATGGCTGCAGCCCCGAGTCACCTGCCCAGGAGAAGGTGTCCCTGAGACTAGTAAGCTACTGAATGCTCCATGGTGATCACTCTATCCTGCTTCCTGATTATTTTCCTCCTACCTCTGTTGCTTCCCGGTTGAAGCCACTAATTTGTATGCTGGCAGGTTGTGTTTCTGACTTAGAATGTCAGCCCCCTGAGGACAGGAGCCATGCCGTGCCTCCTGAGGCTCAGCTGCTCTGCCACATAGCAGGTGCTCAAGAAATATTGGTTGATGGAATGAAAAGAGCACATTTTTATTGGAAATTTTTGAAGGTTTTTAATTTTCCTGTGGTGCCCAACTGCTCACATGATTAATGGGCAAAACAGACGACTGGTTTGGAAACAGAAATATTATTAATCATCCTGGTGTCTCCATTTCCCTAGTAAGTCATTGTATTGGCTCTGGTCCCTCAGGAGTTTTATCAGGATGGAAATGGACCTGAGAATGTGGGGATTTACAACCTCTCCAAAGGAGTCAACCGCTTCTGCCTGTCCAAGCCTGGTAAGTCCAGCAGGATTGATGTGCTACAAGTGAGAAATATGGGCGGGCACCCAGGATGGCTTTGAAGGCGCTTTTCCTTAGCCTGGTTCTCTGCATTGAGCTGTCAGTTTTGGTTGTTTTTGTTGCACTCTTGATTTTCTGTCTCTTTTCCTCTGGAGAGAGCAGTGTTGGAAAATGTTCCTGGTCTGTTGGGTTTGAGTTGGGTTAAGAGACCACCTTTAGAAATAGTACATGTACCCTTTCACCATTCCTCATGAAGGTCTCTTAAAAATGAATCCTCTCCCACCTTGCCTAAAATCCTCCAGTGGCTTCTCACTCTTTGAACTTTGACATGTAGTTTGCATGCCGTGCAGTTCACTCATTTGGGGGAGGCAGCTCCGTGGCAGAATGCCTGCCTAGCATGTGTAGGCCCTGAGCTTAAGCCCCAGCACTGAAAACAAACCAAGCCAGAAAACCCCCAAAACAGAAACAACAAAGAGGAAGAAGTTTATCCATTAAAGATGCACAACATAATGATCTTTACTAAATTTACAGTCCCATTTAGGACATTTTTATTGCCCCCAGGAAGGTCCTTTGTGCCTGTCAGAGTTAATTCCCATCCCCAGCCCTAGGCAGCCACTAATTTATTCTCTTTTCCTATGGATTTCTGGACCATACATCTCTTCCCGACTTTTCACATAAATAGTATCATACACTGCTGATATTTTGTCTGGCTGCTTTCATTTAACATAATGTTTTTGAAGTTTATCCACAATGTAGGATATATCAATAATTTGTTCCTTTTTATGCCAAATAGTATTCCATGGTATAGATACTACGTCACATTCTGTGTATCTAATTATCCAGTGGTGGATATTTGGATTATTTCTATTTTTTGGCTATTATGAATAATGGTACTATGAACATTCCTATACAAGTTTTTTTTTATTAATTATTATTTTTTTATTTTTTAGCATGGATTTTTATACATTTCTTGGGTACAACAGGGTTAATCACACATCTTTGTTGGGTACAAGCTAGTATAGGTAAAGACATCCATGCACACATTTCTCATCCTATACAAGTTTTGATTTTTTTTTTTTGGTGGTACCAGGATCAAATCTAAGGCGCCATACATACTAGGCAAATGTCCTCCCTACGAGCACACATCCCCAGACTTCTGTTCAAGTTTTTGTGCCCGTGTATTCTCATTTTCTCACTTAGATACCTAGGAATGGAATGCTGGATCATATGGTAAATTTATGTTTTTTGGTAAACTAAGTTGGTTTCTGAAGAGGCCATCCCATTTGACAGTCACAGCAGCAATACACAGGCGTTCCTGTTTCTCCACGTCCCTGCCAACGTTTGTTGCTGTCTTTTTGTCTCTAGCACCCTGGTAGACGTGTAGCGGCATCTCAGTGTGGTGTTGTGGAGAGTTTGCTGGTGTGTGGCTCGGGCTCCTCCTGGTTCTAGGATAGTGCTTCATCACCTCAGCTTGGCCTTGAGCTCCCGTGTCCCTGTCCTTGAATGCCGCTCTGCACTCCAGCCGCTCGGTCTTTCCATGTGCGCCGGTTGGCCTGCCTTTGGCTGCAAGTGACGAAATCCGTACAGCAGTGGCATCCCCGGTGGGGTTCACTTGGCTCTGCATGGAAGCCTGGCACCAGGGGTTGTCAGCCGGGGGTCAGCCTCCGGTGGTGTTAGTGTTGGTGTCTGATTCTTGGCCTTTCTCTTGGGATTTTTGCTGTAGGATTTTAAGGTAGCCACAGTTGCTTCAGAAAACTTGCAGTGTTTAAGGCAAGAGAACTGGATGTGTGTGTGGGGTGACATTTTCCCATGCCCTCTCCTCCAGGAAGCTTCCTTTCTATCTCATTGGCCAGAACTGTGTCTCATAGTCACTACTGGCTGCAAAGGAGCCTGAGACAGTTGAATTTATTGCCCAGGGCTGGGAACATTGCCACTCTACAGGTAGCCAGGGTCTGCTATTTAGGGAGGAAGGACAGTTTCCTTGATAGCAGAGAACAGGTAACTTCAGAGAAGCAACTGAGCGGATGCCAGTCTCTGCCAAGTGCCTCCCTGCCCGGCTCCGCACCTAGCTTGTGCTTTCTCACCCATCAGTTCCTGGTTCAGCGTTACTTCCCAGGGCAGGATGACCCTCCAGTGCCCTTCGGCCCTGCCTCTCACCCTCTGATGGCCGAGATCAGGTCTGTTTCCTCAGCGCACAGACACAGTTGGGATGCTAGTGACTGTCGAGCCTCTCTGCAGACAGGAAGACCCACGAGGCAGGGACCGCATCTGCTTCATTCCCTGCTGTGTGCAGACCCAGCTGGACTGGGAGCTCCATCTGTATTTGTTGACAACAACAAAATGCATGGAGAAAGCAGTGGAAAGGCAGGAGTGGTTTTTATAGGAAGGATGGCCAGAATATTGGTTAGTGACCAGTATTAACCAATACATTGTTAAAGTTTGCCTTTTCCTAGCAAATGTGAACTATACCCCTAATCTGAGCTGACCCTATATAGGCTCACGAGGTAAAAGTGTTTCTGTGATTCTTTCATAATTTTCTGGGCCCTCCCCTACTCTCTATTCCTTTTAAGGAACATTTATAGGAGGGGTTCAGTTGTGGTTATCTTTTGGATCTTTAACAGAATCTTTTATAGAAAGAATATTCTCAGTCTAATTTGTAGGAGAAAAGCATTTTTGTTCCTTCTTAGGCACCTGTGTGTTAGCTTGGGCTGTGCAGATGAAGTAGTGTGAGTTGTTAAAATTATGGAAATGGAAAGCCGGGGCTGGGAGCGGGCTGGGAAGTGGACCGGGTCACTGGCAGGAAGCTGTGATAGGCAGCAGAAAAGATGCCTGCCGGCGTGTCTGGTCCCATTGTTACAGATTGCAGCGTGTGTGAGTTTTCAAATGAGAGGAGCTGCCTTTGGATTTCAAATGTTGGAATTGCGTAGCGTCTGGATAGCATTCTCTGACAATGACTCTTGGCTTCCTGTCCATAGGCGTGTACAAAGTGACCCCTCGTTCCTGCCATCGCTTCGAGCAAGCCTTCTACACCTATGACACGTAAGCTTGGATGCTGGGTTCTTGTGGCATTTGTGTGCTTTCTGTGGAGGAGAGTGAGAATCATCTCTTCTCCATTTATTTCTGAGAACAAAAGGAATTTTTCTTTTTTTTCCTGAAAGACACAAGATTTAGCATTAAAATGAATTTCCAGAGAAGGGTTTTAAGACACTTAAATACATAAATATTGAGGAAATGGCAATAGAATCTCTTTCCTGAGAATTCTGTAAACTCTGGTTGGGAGACTGGGTTTGTAAAATGGCTTAAATATAATCTTTGTCAAATCTCTCAGCCCTCACCCATGGGAATTTCTTTAGCTCAAGACTGCCATGTTTGTATTTTTACAACCATGTGTGGAGTCTCCTAGGAACTGGAAGTGTAAAGTTTCAAAGTATAGAGTTAGTTTACTCTTTGAAAGACTTCTATGGATTTCCAGAGTTATTTGGTCCTAATCTCAGAGCCATTTCATGCAGAATTACCTCCTCTTGGGGGAGAAGGTTGCCCATCGCGCTTGCTGGGCGTGTTCCTTTGAGAATGCCTCAGTAGCACCACTAGTGGATTCCTTCCACTTCTCTGATTTATAGGTCTTCACCCAGTATCTTGACGTTGACAGCCATTCGCCACCATGTCCTTGGAACTATCACCACTGACAAAATGATGGATGTCACCGTGACTATCAAGTAAGGCGGGTGTTCTTTGGTGGGCCCGTAGTGGGGGTGTGGAGGAGGCCGGGGGAGTTCTCTAATAGACTCTTGGAAATTATTTTTGATTTCTTATCTCTAGGTGTGTATACAAATGGCCCTCCCTCTCATTTTTATGACACAGCTATAAATTCACAATAGCCTGGATCCTTTTCTTTTATGATTCAAGAATTAACTGTGGGTGAGAAAGAGCCTTCTGACAGCTCGATTCCATATCTGAAATTTCTGTTTGAACTCTTTTATACTTTGCTAGGGGGAAAAATATTTCTGGTTCTTATTCATTGTATTTCAAGTGTTTTAGAAAATTCAAAAAGAATTGGCAGTTTTTCTGTAGACCTTTTCTTGAAGGCTTGGGAAATAGGGATGACACCTGATATAAGAAAGGTCATGAAGGAGAGTGTTAGAAAGACAGTCCCTCACCGAGGGTCGCCTTCATGTGGCTGTCACCTCTGAGGGGAATCTGCAGCGTGGTGAAGTTCATCTAGCACCCTCATTTTTAAAGAAATGAAAGGGTTTTGCAGCACAACTGTCTTTGGGAAGCAGAATGGAGCAGAGTAACTCGCCCCTGCTTGCACCTTGCTGTCTCCCTGTCCTCCACCCACCACTGATGTGGAACATGCTGCTGGGAATCGTCAGGATTGGGCTTCTTAACCACAGCCCCCGTCCTCACAGAATTTACAGTCTCACGGGGGAGGCAGACATGGAACTGGAAATTTGCACCTGCAAGGAGTGCTTTGAGTTTGTCCTTGGGGGTGGTG
>PVLC010010504.1:25000-50168 GCA_004027655.1 Graphiurus murinus | reverse complement strand
TTTGTAAGAACAGACCTGGTTTGGCCTCTGCAGGTCTTTTGGGCAGATTTCTGCTGCTGTGGGCGGCCGACAAGATGGCGGCTGCTACTGCTGCGCACGCGCCGACTCCCCGGTTCTCCCTGGTCTGCTCCTCAGACTCCAGCCAGCTGCCCGTTTCCCCACTCACCCTTGGGCCGATTTGCTTCTCCCCCTTCCGTCGTGAGGCTGTTCTTGCGGCAGTCCTGACCCAAGCCCTGGGGTGCAGTTCTCTCTGCTCCGGCTCCGTGAGGAGAGGTGAGCTGGGATGGGCCTGCGCGGGCTTAAGCTGGTCGTACCACGCGTTCTGGTCTCTGTCGAAGGTGCCTCGAAATGCCGCCTGGCTAGGATGAGGAGTTCAGGAGTCGCTCGCTTCAGCTCTGGCCGGTGGGGTGCAGAGGGTTGTTGTGTATTTCTTTCTTAGTAGGCTCCACGCCGGGGCCAGCTCAGTGGCGGCTTATGCCTGGCGGCGTGGCGCCGGGGCCGTGGAGACGGGCTTCTTTGCTCTCCCTGGTCGGCCTTCCGGGTTCTGCTCAGCTGTATTCCAGTTTTCGCAGCGTTTTCCACCTTTTTGTTGCTTTTTTTCTTCTTTCAAAAAACTGGATCCACGACTGATTTGAATCGAGCTCACAGCGGCTCTTGAGACGTGTCTCACTCCGTCGCCATCTTCCCGGAAGTCTGTACATTCTAATTCTGACATTCTATAATTTTGAATTTCAGTTTCTATCCCTACCACACTTAGCTGACTACATGAATGGGGAGCATTTGTTTGGGATGTGTCTTGCCTTTTGGGGGATTTGAAATCCTGGCTTATTTGTTAGTTTCTCACCTCTGCTCTAAGGATTAAAAATTTAAGACATTACAAAACTGATATTTTAAAAAATGCAGTTCCAAACAGTGTTGTCTTTCAGTGGGTTCCCTTTATACTTAGATATCAGAGCATTCAATTTTAATAAATCCTGTGCAAAAACTTCAGCTGCAAAACTATGGAAAGATCATTGTACACTTCTCTCTTCTAAAGTTAAATGCAGCATAAAACGTGGCTTTAAAATGCATAAGATTTTCTTCTTATTTGGTGAAATGACCTTTAAATGTTAACCTGAAATAACTTCCCTGTCATTTATAGTATCTATAAAGTTCATAAAACTAGCCTGAAATATAAAACAATGGAAATTGATCCCTGCGCTAAGCAAACCTAAGTAGATAAAACAAATGGAAAACATGAGAGAGAAAATAAATTATCAAATATTGACAGAAATATGGCAATGCCAAGAGACCAAGTAAAATTTAATAAAGATAAATTCTGCTTGAAATGCTTTGTCTGTTTGGCAAAAAATAAATACTGTCCAAAACAATTTTTCTCTGCTTATCTTCAAGAAAGAGAGGATGAGATAAGTATTTGAATTATTCTCTGCTTGTTTTGCCATATGTAATATGGTAATTTTCCTTGAAGAAATCCATTCCCAGATGTAAAAATGATTGGAACTTCTCACCTGACAATAAAGTTAGCATATAGTTATAGAAAACTATTGAGAATAGTTATGGAAAAGATATTCAAGGAGTCAGATGCATATCTGTGTATCAGTCAGGATGGATTAGGTTTTATACATTTACAAACAATTCCAAAACCTTAGTACCTTAAAGAAATAAGATATAAATCTTACACATACCATGCATACATTATAGGTTAGCTAGGGCCTGTGCTCCAGTTTTTTCACTTAGGACTCAGTTAATATCTCAGATATTATTTTGAAAGATCTTGAGTTGAGGACATATACCATAGCCGAGGGATGTAGGCTATTCTACTCACCTTTCACAACTGCAACACACCTTTATATAAATGTTATTCATGGTTTTCTGAATGCTTTCCCCAATTGACTTACCTCTTTGGATTCTATTTCCTCCTCCAGTGAAAAGGATATATTTCTTCCATTGAGATTTTAATCTGGGTATGTTTATTGCATTGAGTAAACTTAAAAGTCAAGGCTCACATGCTCCTAGAGCTCTGTTGTTGGGAGAATTCAGGTCAGATCTGAACTCCTACATTCACATCAAACAAAATAGTAAACAAAAAGGAAGGATTATAGAAGTAAAGTGAAATTCATTCCAATATTAGAAAATACATTGTTCCCCCCTCCAAACTCTCCCTTCTTGGGAATGAGTAGGATGGATAAATATCGTGTGCTTTGAGCAGGAGACCATCTTTCTGACTTCTGTATGTTTGGTAATAGAGAAGAGGCCATGCTCAGAACTCTGCAGCTCCTGATGAAATAGTTGCCTTCTGTATCCACGTCATTCACAAGCTTGAAGCCACTCCACACCTAGAGGCGATCAGGACTAATCCTAGGTTATCTTTCATACCCAGGAGTCTTCTCATTTGTTTCTAGACACATTAGAAATAATCCCATTTGTATCTGATTATGACCCTCTTTTATTCTCTTACCGTCCCCTGAAATAGCATTTTCACATATGACATACTGTATTTTAACTATTTTATCTATCTTAATTTTATTCTCTCCTCCGCAGAATATAAGTCCACACAGGCATAAATATCTGCCTGGCCCATCACTGGCTATGCTCTTAAGACTCACAACAGTGCCTGGCACAGAGCAAATTACTGTTACATTTTGTAAAACATTTGGTTGCATGGATAGCTAAGGAACATAAAGTTTTAGTTGCTATAATGATCCCCAAATTTCAGCCATTAGAATTGTCCTAAATATATTCCACTATTTGATTTGATGCCATAATTTCAATGAAGTTTGGTGAATATTGTAGCTTTAAAGCATACCATGTATATTTTTAAACAATGGCTATTGTTTAAAATTATGTCAATACATTTTTAAGAAATTTAAATGATATCAATTGTCTTTCCCGACCACAATAAAATAAAACTTGAAATCAATAACAAGAAAAACTTGGGAAACTATACAAATAAATGGAAACTGAACAACTCACTACTGAATAACCAAGGAATAAAGAAAGAAAGAAAAATGAAATTTTAAAAACTTCTTGAAACAAATGAAGATGGAAATATAGCAAAACCTTTAAAATACAGAAAAGCCATACTATGAGTGAGGTTTATACCAATTAATGCCTAGATCAATAAAGTAGAGCAATTTCAAATAAAACCTTTTCTTATACTTTAAAAACCTATAAAATAATTTTAAAAAATTAGTAGAAGGAAAGAAATAATATTATAACAGAAATAAATACAATAGAGACTAAAAAATACAAAAGATCAACCAAAAAGCTAATTTTATGAAAATATAAACAAAATTGACAAATCACTAGCTAGACCAAGTAAGAAAGTAAGAGGGACGACTCAAAATCAAAGACAATAAAGGAGACATTGCAATTAACAGCGCAGAAATACAAAGGATTATGAGAGAGTATTATGAACAACTATTTGCCAACAAATTTGGTAATTTAGGAGAGATGAACAAATTCCTAGACACCTTGACCTCACCAATATTGAATCATGAAGAAATAGAAAACCTTAACAGACCAATAAAAAATAAAGATAAATGAGGTTAAAACAGTAATGAAGATTTCCATCAAAGATTAGCCAATGCATATGTGAATCAAAACATCATATAGCACTCCGATAAGATGTACAATTGTGTATCTTGCCATTCAAAACATAAATTAAAAAATAATAATAACCATGAGAAACCCTAAAAATAACACAAGACCCAGAGATCTACTTTATTTTTAGATAGAGACTATGTTGATGACTGGCAATAATGGAAACACTCTTGAGATTGATGTATTTATAATTATAAATGTCTATTCTCTTATTTCACTTCAGTTAGGATTAACCATTCTTCAAGTGAATGGTCATAAGCACCCTGTAGTAGAGTGACATTTCTGCTAAAAATGTGTTATAAGTTTGAGATCAGAGACATTAACATATGTTTCCATCATATTGAGCTATAAGCAAGATGTTTTCTTCAGTCTTAAATACAACAAAACTAAAAACTAACACCTCTGTATTAGAACATAATACAAGTAAAACATAAGAAACAAAAAAGGAAGAAATACATGTTCTTAAAAATATTATTATAAAATACAAGACATTACAGGTGAAAAAAAGTTCTGCATATCCAGCAGAAATATAAGAGGCTAAACTTTATACAAGGCAAGTAAGTGTATTCTTGTAAGAAAAGAAAAAACTATTATCTCAGAATCGTTTTCAAATGTATCTCAAGAAGTTATACGAGAGAAAATTTAAAGAAAAAAACTGAAAAACACAATTATTCTAATTTACAATAAATTGATGTAAATATAAATATTATAAAACTATTTCTAGGAAATTTACTGGTTTTTGGTTACTCTAAAGATATTTTGGGTCATCTTTTATACTTTTAGACTTATAGTTACCTGCTAAACTGAAGAGGTAGGATTTTTATCACCCTTCAGTTAATCCTCCTAATTTTCTAATATTCTTCCAACTATTTTTTCCATCAAGTTAAAGAAGAAAAGATCACTTGTATGAGATAGAGAACCCTTAGTGAAAATTCTCCTTTTAGAGAATGTGACAAAAATCCTCTTTAACTACTTATCTTTTCTAACTAACACTTAAGTGAACTAAAACTAGGACATTTTTAACCAGAAAATTTTGCAACATGGCTCCAGTATAGATGTGGAAGTCTCCATTGAAAGTAGATATCATTCATAAATGGATTTGTATTTCTTTGAAAAGTAAGTAAATACTTAATCCTACAGGTAAATAATGGTTGAATTGTTAAGAACATACTTAATATGGTTTTATCTCATGAGTTAATATTGTATTTTCTAACTCAAATCACTAGGAGAGCCCATATACCTGTAGTTTTAAAAATAACCTCAGTAGTCTTGATCCTTTTGTCCTGAGTCAGAAATGCATTTTTGTGATCTGCTTTATATGTAACCAGTGGTGTACAATTAAAATAGAGATTTTAGGCCTTGGTGTGCAATATTAAATTTAAAACCAAGCTTATTAGTTATCTATGGATTAAAGATGCCAAACATAACACTGAGCAAACAGCCAGGCACAAAAGACTAAATTTTATAAAAGTTCAATTAGAAAACTTTGAAAAAAAGAAGGAAAAATTGATACTGTTGGAAATAAAGGTAACAGAAGCAAGAGTAGAACTTCTGGTGATCTAGTACTATTTTATTTATTGATGTGAGTCCTTGCTATAGGAGTGACTGACTGTCACAAAAACTAATTCAATGTGTCTATAATTTCTGTGCATTTTATGTGTTTATATTCCAAAAAAGTTGAGAATTGAAATCTGAATAATACCCCATATAATCCAATAATCTTTAAAAAAAAAAATGCATTGCTTAGCAAGGCATGGGAGCCTACGCCTCCTGTAATCCTGGTACTTGGGAGGCCAAGAAAGAGGGATCATAACTCAAAGCCAGCCTAAGCAATTTAGGGAGACCCTGTTTCAAAATAAAACATGAAATAGGGCAGGGATTGTAGCTCAGAAGTAGAATGCTCTGGGTTCAATCCCCATTACCAAAAAAATACAAATACATTGCCTATTTTCATAAAAGCACACAGTATTAGTAGGTAAACTATATTTAATAACTAAGTGTTGGGTAGTATTTCAAATTTGTTATTTATTATAAATTCAGTAAATATCTACATATCTGACAGTAAATATCTGCAGTAAATATCTATATCTTGGACAGTAAATATCTGAGATAGATATATATATATATATATATATATATATATATATATATATATATATAATCAATGTGGATCTGTCTGGCTATTTACTTATAAAATCCCAAAGCAGAAATGTTCAATGCAAAGTTAATAGTAATTTTTCAAGTCTTGGTGTAAAGTAACAGATTGCCCTCTGAGAGCTGCTGCTGTGGAAGATGACAGATATCTCTAGGTAATCTTCATATAGTAACACACTAAAGGAGGTGATACAGGTACAGAGTGCCTTCTGCTGTACGCCAGAAGTCCTAGAAGATGCGTATTTGTTTTAAAGTATATTGCTTTTGACATGAGCTTTTTCCACCAAGCATTTACTCGAGGCAACAGTGCATCAAGATTTCCACAGTATAGTCTTCTAAATAGTCTTCCATGCCCAGCACTGTGTTTCCACTCAGGGCAAGGAGAAATACCTACGTTGTCTAAGCCCCTGCCATTTCTGTCCTATTTTTCTTTCATTCTGTCTCTGCTCTGAGCAGCTGATTCTTTTCCTAAATTCTTCATGTCATCCTCTTACTTATTACCATGATCTTATTATTATTTTTCCCCCCTGAATCTAAATTTTCTTCTGTCTATTTTATGTCAAACTATATCTCATTCCTTTTGAAACTTTAAGGTCTGTCGTCTTCACAACTTCTCTAAATTCTCCATGTCATCCTCTTACTTATTACCATGATCTTATTGTTAGGTTTTTCCCCCTGAATCTAATTTTTCTTCTGTCTATTTTATGTCTAACTCTATCTCATTCCTTTTGAAACTTTGTTTAAGGTCTGTCGTCTTCACAACTTAGTGAGATACTGATTCAAACTAAAAAAGATGACGGCTAAGGGTATGTTCAGAGTTAGAATGCCCATGGCTTCCATTCCTAGTACAAAAAAGAAGAAGAAGAAGAAGAAGAAGAAGAAGAAGAAGAAGAAGAAGAAGAAAAAGAAAATGCAATGCTTTAAGTAAATGCTAAATAACTGTGCTTAAACATCATCTCACAACATCCTGAGTGAGAGTTATGTAATTGTAAGATTCAGTTTAGAATGGAGTCTGTACAGAAAATCCTTTAACTTTAGGTTATCTAATATGTCACACTTTAGTCACAATTGACTATTGAGTGTCTGAAATATAAATAATCTGAATCAAGTTTTGCTATCATACAAGGCAGATTTTAAAAGTTGTGCTAAAATACAAGGCAGAATTTAAAAGACTTAGGGGAAAATAATGCAAAATACATCACTAATAGCTTTTTTTGTAATTGGTGCATTGTAATCATACATCTTTGTTAGGTACAAGCTGATAAAGGCATACATGCACACATTTCTCACTTAACCCTTCCCCAGTTCCCACCCCACTCCCTCGCCCTGCTTCCTGCTCAAGTTCAGTTTAGTGATTAACTTTGATATGTTCCTGAAAGTACATCATACGAATTAGGGTGTCCCTCCTTCCCCCATCACCTTCCATTAAGTCAAATTCTTTGCTCACCTAAGGATTCATCTTCTTCATCTAGAGTCCCTCTTATGTCCCATTTTCTCCCTAGCTTCCACATATTAGGGAGAGCATACAATTTTTTACTTTTTGTGATAGACTTATCTTACTTAACATATGTTTTACAGTTCCATCCATTTCCCTGCAAATAACATGATTTTGTTCTTCTTTATGGCTGAGTAAAATTCCATTGTGTACATATCCTATAGTTTTGTAATCCATTAGTCTATTGATGACATATTGACTGGTTCCACAGTTTGGCAATTGTAAATTGTGCAGCTATAAACATAGATATGCATGCATCAGTCCAATAGTTTGGTTTCCATTCTTTTGGGTAGATACCCAGAAGTGGTATTGCTGGATCATATGGTAGGTTCAATCCCATTTGTCTGAGGATCCTCCATATTGTTTTCCAAAGTGGTTGCACTAATTTGCAATCCCACCAACAATGTATTAGGGTTCCCACTTCTCCACACCCTTGCCAGCATTTGTTGTTGTTTGTGTTCTTGATGATTGCCATTCTGATTGGGGTTAGATGAAATCTCAAGGTAGTTTTGATTTGCATCTGTCTGATTGCTAATGATGTGGAACATTTCCTTATACATTTATTGGCCATTTGTATTTCTTCTTTTGTGAGGTGTCTATTTAGATGCTTCACCCATTTTTTATTGGGTTATTTGTTTTCTTAGCTGTGAGTTTCTTGAGTTCTCTGTATATTCTAGATATTAGTCCTCTATCAGAAGAGTAGCTGGCAAAAATTTTCTCCCACTCCATGGGCTCTCTGTTGAGGTTCTTGATAGTTTCCTTTGCTGCACAGCTCTTCAGTTTAATGCAATTCCATGTATTGATCTTCTTTTGAATTGCTTGTGCTTTGGGGGTTTGGGGGTCTCGTTGAGAAAGTTCTTACCTGCGCCTATGTGTTCAAGTGTTGGGCCTATGGCCTCTTCAAGTTGCTGCTATCCTGGGCTTTTTTTTTTTTTTTTTTTTTTTTTTTTTTTTTTTTTTTTTTTTTTTTTTTTTTTTTTTTTTTTTTTTTTTTTTTTTTTTGCAGTACTGGGGATTGAACTTAGGGGCATTCTATCTCTGAGCTACACCCCCAGCCCTATTTTTTTATTCTTTATTTTAAACCGAGTCTCAGGTCTCTGACCTGACTTCCAGGTCTTTGATCAACCTTGAGTTGACTCTTGTGCAGGGTGAGAGAGTGGGGTTTATTTCCATTTTCCTGCATATGGTTAACCAGTTTTGCCAACACTATTTGTTGAAGAGGCTATTTTTTTCCAGTGTATATTTTTGGCTCCTTTGTCAAAAATCAGTTGGCTGTAAGTATGTGGGTCTGTTTCTGAATCTTCTATTCTGTTCCATTGGCTTTTGTGCCAATACCAGGCTGTTTTTATTACTGTGACTTTGTAGTAGAGTTTGAAGTTAGGTATTGTGATACCTCCTGCATGGTACTTGTTGCTAAGAACTACTTTGGCTATCCTGGGCTTTTTTTTTTTTTTTTTTTTCAGTACTGGGGATTGAACTCAGGGGCATTCTACCTCCGAGCTACACCCCCAGCCTTTTTTTTATTCTTTATTTTAAACCAAGTCTCATTAAGTTGCGGAGTGCCTCACTAGGTAGCTGAGGCTGGCCTCGAACCCGGATCCTCTGGTCTCAGCCTCCCAAATGCTGGGATTACAAGCGTGCGCCACCACGCCCTGTTTATCCTGGGATTTTTGTTTTTCCAGATGAAATTAAGGACTGATTTTTCTATGTCTTTGAGGAGTGACCTTCGTAATTTCATGGGTATTGCATTGAATCTGCAGATAACTTTTGGAAGGATGGTCATTTTGATGATATTTATTCTGCCTATCCAAGAGCATGGAAGATCTTTCCATCTTCTAAGGTCTTCATAGATTTCTTTTTTCAACTTTTTATAGTTTTCCTTATAGAGGTCTTTTACCTCTTTGGTTAGGTTTATCCCTAAGTATTTTATTTTTCGGGTGCTATTGTGAGTGAAATTGTTTCCTGGATTTCTTTTTCAGTGGATTTATGGTTGGCATACAGGAAAGCTTCTGATTTTTTAAGATTGATTTTGTATCCAGTCACTTTGCTGAATTTGTTGATCAGTTCTATAAGTTTTTTGGCTGGCTTTGTTGGGTCTTCTAAGTATAGTACCATGTCATCTGCAAAAAGAGATAGTTTTAGTTCTTTCCCTATTTTTACCCATTTGATTTCCTTCTCTTGCCTTATTGCTCTAGCTACAGTCCCAAGTACTATGTTGAACAGAAGAGGTGACAATGGACATCCTTGTCTCGTTCCTGTTTTTAGTGGGAACTCTTGCAGTTTTTCTCCATTTAATATGATGCTGGCTGTGCCCTATTGCATATTGCCTTAATGATATTGAAGTATGTTCCTTCTATTCCTATTCTCTGCAGTGCTTTTAGCATGAATGGGTGTTGGATCTTTTCAAATGCTTTTTCAGCGTCCATTGAGATGATCATGCAATTTTTGTCTTTGATTCTGTTTATATGGTGAATTTTATGGATTGTTTTTCATATGTTGAAGCAGCCTTGCATCCCTAGGATGAACCCGACTTGGTCATGGTGTATAATTTTCTTGATGTCATTTTGAATGCACATTGCTAGTATTTTGTTTAGCAGTTTTGCATCTAAGTTCATCAATGACATAGGCCTATAGTTTTCTTTCCTTGAGCTGTCTTTATTTGGCTTTAGTATTAATGTGATGTTGACTTCATAGAATGTGTTTGGGAGAGTCCTGTTTCTTTCTATTTCACATAATAGTTTGCAGAGTATTGGGATTAGCTCTTTATGAATGTTTTATAAAATTCACTTGGAAAACCATCTGGCCCTGGGCTTTTGTTTGATGGTAAACTCTGTATTGCTGTTTCTATTTCTTTGATTGTTATTCATCAGTTTAAGTTTTCTATATCTTCTTGACTCAATTTATGTGTCTAGAAATTTGTCAATTTCTTCTAGATTTTCCATTTTGTTGGAGTATAGTTTTTCAAAATAGTTTCTGATGATCCTCTGTATTTCAATACTGTCAGTGGTAATATCACCTTTTTCATCTCTTATTTTGGTAATTTGGGTTGATTCTCTCTTTCTTTTGGTTAGGTTGGCCAATGGTTTATCTATCTTGTTTATTTTTTCAAGAAACCAGCTTTTGGTTTTGTTTGTTTTCTGTATTGTTTTTTTATTCTCTACTTCATTAATTTCGGCTCTGATTTTCATAATTTCCTGTCTTCTACTAGCTTTGGGGTTAGACTGTTCTTGTTTTTTTAGTGCTTTGAGCTGTGTCATTAGGTTATTTATTTGGTGATTTTCTGTTCTAATAGGGTCTCACTAAGTTGTAGAGGGCCTCACTGAGTTGCTGAAGCTTGATGTGAACCTGTGATCCTCCTGTTTCAGCTTCCCAAGTATGAGCATGAGTCACCACACCCGGCTTAATTCTTAAATATTGTGGCAGCAAAGGTAAATATGCTTATAATAGATTTGTATTTTATTATTCTCTATTTCATTAATTTCTGCTCTGATTTTCATAATTTCCTGTCTTCTACTGGCCTTGGGGTTAGACTGTTCTTGTTTTTCAAGGGCTGTGAGCTGTGTCATTAGGTTTTTATTTGGTGATTTTCCATTCTTCTTATGTGGGCACTCAATGCTATAAATTTTCTTCTTAGTACTGCCTTCAAGGTGTCCCAGAGGTTTTGATATGTTGTGTCTCTGTTTTCATTGCTTTTTAGGAATTTTTTAATTTCTCCCCTTACTTCTTCTATGACCCATACCTCGTTCAGCAGTTTGGTGTTCAATCTCCATGGGTTTACATGGCTACTCTGGGTCTTCATAGAGTTGATTTCTAGTTTCACTCCGTTGTGGTCTGAAAAAATGCAGGGAATTATTTTACATTTTTTTAAATTTGCCAGTGCTGGTTTTGTGGCCCAGAATGTGGTCTATTTTGGAGAAGGTTCCATGGGCAGCTGAGAAAAATGTGAATTCAGCTGTAGTTGGGAGAAATATTCTGTATGTGTCTAACAGGTCCATTTGGTTTATGATATTACTTAGGTCTGAAGCATCTTTACTGACTTTTTGTTTAGGAGATTGGTCTAGTGATGGGAAAGGAGTATTGAAGTCTACCAGTATTAGTGTATTGGGATCTATATGTGGCTTTATATCATGCAGTTTGTTTTATAAAAGTGGCTGCACCTATGTTTGGGGATTGATGTTGATAATTGTTATTTCCTCTTGCTAGATTGTTCCTTTTACTAGTAAAAAATGACATGCTTTGTCTCTTATGATAAGCTTAGGCTTGAAGTCTAATTTATCTGATATCATAGTTGCTACTCCTACTTGTCTTCGAGTTCCATTGGCATGGATTACCTTACTCCAGCCCTTCGCTTTTAGTTTGTGGGAATCTTTGCTTGTAAGGTATGTTTCTTGCAGGCAGCATATAGATGGATTCTGGGTTTTAACCCATTTTGCCACCTTGTGCCTTTTTATTGGGGAGTTGAGACCATTTATATTCAGTGGATTATTGAGAGATGATTTTTAATTCCTAACATTTTAAGTTTTGACTTCTGTTTGCAGTAGTGCTTGTTCTTCTTTGCTTAGTTGTTTGCTTCCTGGAAGTTATTGTTTCTCTGGTTCTGACATTCACTTGTTAGTTCTTCTTTGTAGTTAATCTCTTTGAGTATTTTCTCTAGTACTGGTTTGGAAGACATAAATTCTTAAATATTCTTAAATTCTTTCAGTTTCTGTTTGTCATGGAAGGTTTTTATATCCCCGTCATTTTTTTTTTTTTTTGTAATAAACAAGGAGATTTATTACTAACCTGTGTCAGGGTTGAGTCTAACCCAGATTCGGGTTCTGCCTAAGTAGAGAGGTGTTATGGCCACGGAACAGAACCCCAAACCTGGGTTCGTTCAGCCTTATATAGAGGTGTACAGA
Source organism: Graphiurus murinus (assembly GCA_004027655.1). Taxonomy (NCBI): domain Eukaryota; kingdom Metazoa; phylum Chordata; class Mammalia; order Rodentia; family Gliridae; genus Graphiurus; species Graphiurus murinus. The sequence goes on along the minus strand of PVLC010010504.1, from coordinate 38,018 downwards.
GGCAGGGAAACTTTACAGGAGTGGGAAAGGTAACACAGAGAAGGCATGGGGATTGTTGGAGCCCTGTTACTGGGAGGGGGGGACTGTTCTGGAAGGTAGGGGGCTGTCCCATTTCCAGAAGGGAGGGGGCTGTCAATGCCCTGCATTCCCCTCTTTTTCTTCTGTTTATATGAGGAATCCCCCTCATGTACTATATATAGGGTTGAGCAAGGTTTGATACTGTTGTCCAAGGACTGTGAGTTTCACTGTAGTATGCAAGGCCCAAATGTGAGTATGAACATGAGAATAATCAGTGGCCCTAATACCAAAGTCCACAAAGATGGCATTGACAAAGTGCAGCACAACTTCTGAGCCATCAGTGTGAGCTTCAAGGGATTGTCAGGGTTGGCTGTCACTGCCCACTCCTTTTGGACTCTCTCGATGTCCTTCTCACTGGCCTTCTGGATCTGGGAGTGATGTATTCATAGTCCTATGCCATCCACCTTTAGGGCAGTTGGGGTACCAAGGACAACCACATAAGGCCCTTTCCATCTAGTGTCAAATGTCTTATGGTGATTGCCCAGACCCAATCTCTGGGTTCTACATCCTGTGGGCACTGTAAGGAATTTAGAATTGGCTTTTGTGGCAGGATGGGGCAGAGAACCAAACATGATTTCAAAAGGGGTTAAATTAAGCATGTAAGGCATACTTCTGGCCCTGCATAATGCATAGAGAAGAAGCGTGACCCAGTCTCTGCCAGTTTCTATTGCCAATTTAGCTAAAGTCTCCTTTAAGGTTCTATTCATCCTTTCCACCTGCCTAGAACTCTGGGGGTTGTATTCACAATGCAATTTCCAATTAGTCCCCAGAGCTTGGGAAAGCCCTTGTATAATTTTACTTACAAAAAAACTCCATTTCTAGGTGTCTCTTCTAACAATTTCTTTGCTATTATAATAGCCATCTCCCTCTTAGTAGGGAAGACTTCCACCCACCCCAAAAAGGTATCCACCATAATTAGGAAATACTTATATCCATACTCGCCTGGCTTTACTTCTGTATAATCTATTTTCCAGAACTGTCCCAGCCTCCACCCTCTTTCCCTTGTACCTCTGCATTGCTTAGGATTTTTCCCTGGTCGCATGACCTGGCAGGCACAGCAGTCCTCAATTATCTCTTGGACCATCTGTTGCTGGTGCTGGAACCATAAGCAGCTATTTCAAGTAAAGGGAGGAGCTTTTTCTCCAAGATGTGTAGACCAGTGAAGTTGTTGGATCATGTGCTTTCCCAAATCCTCAGGGAGAATCCAACTGCCTTCAGTGTCCACATACCATCCATTATGGCCTGACTTTGCTTTTAACTTTTCCTGCATCCAAGCAACCTCTTTCTGGGAATACTCAGGTGAGGGTGGCAAGGGATTTGCCCCAAGCACAGGCAGTTGTGCAGTCATAACATAGGAGTTTTTAAAATTTTCTGCTGCCATAGCAGCTATCCATGCTGCTTCATTGGCCGCCCATTTGCCTCATGCCTCTGGGCCATCCCCTTTTTGATGGCCTGGGATATGGATCACAGCTACCTCTTTTGGCTTCTGTACAGCTGCCAAGAGGTCCAGTATCTCTAACTCATTCCTGATGTCTTTTCCTTCTGCCTTCATGAAACCCCATTCTCGATACAATGTCCCATGCACATGTAACGTCCTGAAAACGTAGCAACTATCAGTGTACACAGTCAGTCGCTTATTTTCAGCCCACTTCAAGGCCTGAGTTAATGCAATTAACTCCTTCCCCTGTGCTGAAGTGCCCGTCAGTAGGCTGTTGGCCCATATTACCTTGCCCTTGTTGTCCACCACTGCTGCCCCAGCATACCTTTGTCCATTTTACATACAACTGCTCCCATCTATGAACCATACGCAATCACTCTAGTTCAGGGATTGGTCTTTATGACCCTTTGGACTGAAGTCACTTCTTCCAAGACTTCAATACAGTCATGCACCAGAGCCTCAGCCTCCAGGATGGGCAGTAAAGTAGCTGGATTTAAAGTGACAGGGTTCTGAAAGAGTATGCAGGGGATATTTAGCAGGAATCCTTGGTAATAGGCCCAGCCAGGCATTGGTTATCCACCATTTTGGGGGCTGCTTTATAATCCCCTTGAAGGCATGTGGGGTAGTTATGGTTCATCCTTAACCAATAAGGCAGTGGCCACTATCATTCAGAGGCATGGAGGCCATCCTGCTGCTACTGGATCCAGTTTTTTGATAGGCAGGCTACCAGTCATTTCCAAGGTCCCAGGGTCTGAGCCAGTACCCCTTTTGCTATTCCCTTTTTCTCATCGATATAACAGAAAGGGCTTTGAGGGGTCTGGTAAGGCTAGAGCAGGTGCCTCCAGCATAGGTTTTTGGAGTTGGTAAAATGCACTCTCCATTTTGGGGGTCCATGTCCAGTTTTTATCTCCTCTACTCCGCTGGTAAAAAGGTTTTGCTGTCTCTGGGAAATTTGGGATCCATAGTCTGCAGTAGCCCACTGATCCCAGGAACTCCCTCACTTTTCTCTGGCTGGTAGGCACTGGAATCTTTAGGACAGTCACCTTCCTTGCCTCCATGAGCCATCTGAGGCCCCTTTTAGCTTATAACCCAGGTAGGTAACTTCTTCCTGGGATATTTGGACCTTCTTTGCACTAGCCCAGCATCCTAGCAATCTTTGAGCACTCTTGGACCTAGTGTCCTTTTTCTCTGCAATATACACACTGGTCCTTTTCTAACTGGTGCAGTCTTCTGTTGTCCTGCCAGGCCCTGCTCTGCCCGCCTCTCTTGTCTTTGTCCCCCCTTGCCCTGCGAAAAATATTTCTGGGGCTGTCTGATTCAAAGATTAAAATCATGGCTGCCTTTGTTTCCTCTACCTAGGGATCCATAGGGGTGTACTGCCTAAAGAAATCGAGAATTCTTTCTAAAAAGACTGTGGGACTCTCATTGGGTTACTGTTTAACTGCATATACCTTGGCCAAATTGGTCAGCTTTCTAGCTGCTGCATGGAGACTGGCTATTAGAAATTGGCGGCACACTCAGAGATGCTCCCTACCTTCAGCCTGGTCAAAGTCCCAATTTGGGCAAGTCAGGGGAAAGGTCTCATTGATGAGATTCAGCTGGGTGGCCGGTCTTCTGTAATCTTCCATCACTGGCCTCCTGGCTTCAGTTAGGATCCTCTCCTGTTCTGAGAGATAATGTTGGGATCCAAAGTTCCCTCTGAGGCTATCCCACTTTGAAGGTTGACCACTCTAAAAAATTGCTATTAACATTTTGTTTATAGGACATCAGTTGGCAGTTGGTAAGGCATTTTCTTAAGCTCTGCACTTCAGAAGATACTTAGGAGACATAAATATATTTAACTAATAAAGAAGCCAGTAATAATTGATACAATACATAAGTTAATACTTTTTAACTTAATCTTAACATATAATAGAACACTTAAAGCAAACAGATATAGACCAGGTCTTAGTGATGAATTTCTCAACTGTACTAAAACATAGATGGCAGAAGTTTTAGTAACACAAGATATTAATACAATACACATTGCATAGAGAGATCACTTATTATTTAGCTTGCATGTATATAAAGCCCATATACCTTCACCTTTACAAGCTCTCATAGAACATTTAGATAAACCTAGATACATAGCATATTTAGCTCTCAGATATGCACACATCTATGGCCACATATATAGGGTGTCAAATACAGTAACCTGAAGTTGTAGCTGTTCATTTAGCCTGAGCTGCAAGTAGTCATTAAACATGTGTAAAGTACAGACATTTACCTGGATCTTGCTAAGATACAGCTTGCTAAGTAATCAAAACAGTAAACATAAGAAATTATCTTGCCAAGGCACAACCTTTAAGCTAATCCTTAGTAAATGTTAAGGACACAAAACTGTATTGTTTTAAATCTAAAGGACATAGGAAAACGTAATTTAGTTATTTAAAATTTTGCAATATGAAATCCTTTTCCATATGAAAGTGTTTCCCCTTTTCTAATACCTCCTTATACCTATGGATATCTCCTATTATTTGCCATTTTTTATGTCTCAACACAAAGATCTTTTAACTTTATACAATTAAAACAATTCTTACATTTAAAACAATCCTCACACCAAAACAACCCCACTAACACATTTTAATTTAGATAAATTCTTTTAGATAAGATAAAACACCTAGCACCTAGATAAAAATACTTGGTGTTTTTAATACTTATCTATCAAAACACAGCCTAAGAAAATTTTTAGCCTAATATAACATCTCTTATCAGAACTTTGATCCTTAGTAACTCATGTTTGGTTAACATTTAAGACAGCAATGTTAAACTACTCCTATATAAAAACCACATTTACTAGGCTCAAATATACTGTTGTTAAGCCAATATTTTACATTTAACAATTGATTTTTAGCATTTAACTTACTTAAAAAGATGCATCATCTATAAAAATTTTATTTATTTTACCCACTTTAATAGCCAGTCAGCACTTTAAGTCATTACTTTATAACTAAAAGATCCTTACAATAAACAGTGATCATTGTAGTTTGAATATCAAATAGGAGCTGACACATAATCCTAATTGTTTAACCTGGAAAAAGAACAATTTGTTAACTTTTAATGACATCTCTTACTTTTTAATAAACTTAAAAAAATTATTTGTTGAAGACTTAAGTCATATGAACTAACAGGTATTTGGATCCATTTTTTTAACCCGATGAGCGCTCTTTACAAGCTAATTTTGGCACCATGTGGACAATAGACAACACACTTATGGGTACAAACATGTCTCATAGCTTTAGCTTGCCAGGCATTGAATTTTCATAGATAAGTAACTAACCAGATGTATAGTTCCCAAAGTTAAAAATACAACCTATCACAGATGCCTATAGTAGATTACAGAATAGAGGACACAAACATGGAAGCCTCCTCACAGAACAAGCCTGCATCTTCTAATTTACATTAGGTCCAGGAAAGGTAAAAAAATCCACTTTTGTTTTTAAACTTTTGTCATTTACTTATTTTTTAAATGTTAATTACAAGCATAGGAGGGGAACAATCAACCTGCAAAAATCCAAAGAGTGCCCCCCCACTACCATGTGGTCAGTCAGTACCCACCCATCTTAGCTAGAGCAATGAGATGAAACACAATTTAACATATTGGCCACTAAAATGCATTGGGTCTGAATGCTCCCCTTTTAGTGCCTTTGAGCACTCATTTTAAAAGGAGACTGACCGATATCGGCCCGAGGGGAGAAGAGTGAAAGGAAGGGGGATAAAAGACGGGGGGGGGAAAAGGGGGAAGAAAATTTGCTGAATCTACGTCCTATTGTTAGTTGTTGGCTTCCGTAACCCCAGCATGGGTTTTGCTCACTTGTTCTCATCCCAAGGTTTCTGGATCGAATGGCCTTCCATGGCAGCCCACAAGCTACTGCAAAAAGTAAAACTTATGCTGCCGATTTGAGCAGGCCTTGTCCCCAACTTCCAATGGCTCATCCAGGCCCCAGCGTGACTCAGAGAGCCTCTCTCTGCATTCTTTCTGGAAGTTTTGTATTGTTTCTACTATTAAAGATCTGAATTGTTCTTCTAGTAATCTCTGCCATTCAGTGTTGTTGAGTTCTGTTATTGTGGGATTGTGTTGACTCATTGTTTCTTTGCTATTTTTCCTTCCTATGGTTTCCCTGTTCTTAAATTTATATACTTGCTGCTCTTTCAAGCTTTCTCTGAATTCATAGGTTTCTTATTTTTATTTTCTCTCTGTGAATGGTATCTTGTACTGAGTTGCAATTATTCTAGGACTTCTTCTGCCAACTCTATTGGTGCCTTTGATGGGTTTCAGGTGTTTACTTCTAGGTCTGTTTGTTGCTCCTGTTATGGGGATTTGTCTCAGAGATGTGGGTAGGACAGTTTGTGGTCTCTGTGTTTTTAGGCCTCAATGTGGGATGTGTTGAGCTATTCTTTCTTTCAGCAGAGGTGAGTTTATCCTTAAGGTTTGCCAGTCCTTTCTGTTGGTTCACGTCTCTGGTCCAATCTCTGCAGTAGGGGTTTAGAGGTGTCTTCTGGTATATACAAGGAAAGGTTGTGTTCAGTGGTGAAGGTTGGGTGAGAAGTCACAGTGATGAATGCAAGAATAAAGTAAGGTAAAGGGTATGGACCAGTGGAATAAGACATTGAGTGTGTTGAGGTGATATATGGTAAAGATTAGAGATAGTGGATATGATGGGGGATTCTGGTATTCGATGTAGAGTTTTTAGTTGTAGTGATATGAAATGGTCTTGATGTGAGAAAGGAAAAAGAAAAAGTGTTGAGGAGAAGAATATAGATAGGAGAGAGTGAGGGAAGCTTGTAAAAGGGAGAGAGTTAACAAACTGAGCAAAAGCTAACAAAGCAACCAATCCTCCAAACAAACATAGATAAATCAAAACAATGCAAAACAAAAACAGATTAAAAACAAAATCCAAAAAGCAAAAAACAACAAGAAACAAAATAAAAAGGTTGTAAGAACAGACCTGATTTGGCCTCTGCAGACCTTTTGGGTAGATCCCTGCTGCTGTGGGCAGCTGACAAAATGGTGGCTGCAACAGCCGCGCATGCGTTTGCTCCTTTGTTCTCCCTGGTGACTTTCTGGGTTCTGATCAGCTGCTTTTGTTGCTTTGTTCACTTTTTTGCTGCTTTGCTTTTCGTTCCTTCTGTCAACAAGCTGCTTTTGTTTTGATTCAAGCTCTGCAGTGCAGTTGATCACTGCTCAGGCTCTGGAAGGAGAGGTGAGCTGGGATGGCTCCTTGCGGGCTTAAGCTGGTCATACCATGCATTCTGGTCACTGTTGAAGGTGCAGGGATACACCACCTGGTTAGGATGTGGAGTTCACGAGTCGCTTACTCCACCTCTGGTTGCTGAGTATGCAGGAGGTCATTAGGTATCTCGGTGTTAGTAGACCCCATCCTGGGTGGCTGGCTCAATGGTGATCACTGCTCCACCGTGTGGCACCACTGCCTTGCTCCTTTGCTCTCCCTGGTTGGCTTTCTGGGTTCTGTTCAGCTGTACTCCAGTTTTCATAGCCATGTTCACTTTTTTGTTGCTTTTTTTCTTCTGTCAAGAAGCTGCTTTTATGGCAGATTTGAATTGAACTCACAGCGCCTGATGAGAGGTGTTTCACTCCAAATCCATCTTCCCAGAAGTCTCAATTCCCACTAATAGCTTTTATATTGGTTATATATTTAAATAACATCATAGATATATTGTGATGAACAAACTACATTATTGAAAATACTTTCTGTGCTTTCCCTTTTAAATGAATCTACTAGAAATTTCAAAATTAAAACTATGACTAGAATTGAATTTTTATTGAACAGTACTTTCATAACTCATTTTTAGAATATAATCCATTATTAAAATATAGGGATATGCTAGAAAATGTAGAAGCTGAATTTATTTCTATTTCCGTGCAAAAACTGGAAGAATTCAGATAGAAAAGTAAAGCTTGCTGAAGTATATCACAGTGAACCAGAGTTAAGATGTAAGAAGTGTCATGCTAAAGTTCATGGAGGCTTAGGCAGTAATGTTTAGAAGACTTTTGGAATATTTGTGTTTGTTCTTCCTGAAATAATTGGAATATATCTTTCCTTATTTTTTCATTTCTAAAAATCTTTAACTTCATAAAATATATAATGTACTGCTTATATATCTTAAATCAATAAGGTTTTTTGCTTTATTGATCACAAATAAAAACTGGAGATATGAGACTTGAAAATAAGCTTTCAGATTAGCTTAGTGCCTTTCTTTTAAAGTACATCAAACCAACTTTGTGAGTCCAGTACTTACTTATGCAAATACATACTATTATATTATGAGTTCCATAATTCTAATTTGTTTTTCTTTGGAATATTTGCATTTATACTACTTCTACACTCCAGTTTGTGGATACAAAAAAGAACAGTTTTTATAACAGGTGGAAGAAAGGTGTGTGTGTGTGTGTGTGTGTGTGTGTGTGTGTGTGTGTGTGTGAAGAGCCCTAGTTATCAACACATTATACTAGTTGCCACTGCCTCTACTGTTCCCTTTCAATGCAACTTCACAATATTTAGGTTGTTACCCTGTTACTCTTCCTCCTCTTGCTTATTTACACATAATTTTGAAATGTTGATTTCAAAATACTTTACTCCACCACTTTGGTTATTTCTCACAATTGTGCACTTATTTTTTGAAATATCTTTTCTCTGAGTTTTCATACTTTCTGCTCCTCTCATTATTTCTTCCTGGCCTTCTTGATGAAATAAAAGTGGCAAATATATTTATGATTTTCAAATTAATGTCTTCAGGCACCCTTCTCCCCTAAGGTACAGATCAATTCGTACAATTGACTGCTCAGCTGAAGCTGAAACTCATTTAGAAATGAGTGTGTCCAAGTCAGAACTCATCATTTTCTTCTGACAATACCTTATATCTAATTTCCCAAATCATATTCCTGTAAACAATTGTATTCTATCTTCTTCTGTCTATACTCATATATATTCCATTCCTAAGTCCTGTCATCTGAAACTTCTGGCTCTTAAATATTTTAAATACTCATTTCCTTTCTATTCATTTCCATGGCTGTGGTAGTAAATGTCTTCGTTTTCTTCCCCATCAAATATATCATCCTGCCCTAATATATCTTCTACACTTCTTTGAGCATTAATCTTTACAACATGAAAATCCAATCATGATTTTCCTTCATTAAATGTCCTTAATACTTCTCTATCATCCAGAGCAGTATTTCACATAGAAAAAAAAAAACATTAACATTAGAATTTTTAGATCAGAAAGAGTAGAGATAGGATGGGGACATTCAAATTTATAAGTTATCTGGTCATAACATGTAACACATAATACAGTTTAGGAAACACTCCCACAGAAGGAAAGCAATTAATTTATTTTCAAAGTATACATCATTATCTGGTTGAAGGGTTTTTTTTTTTCTTCCTAGCATCTTTCAGTATTTGTTTAGCACTAGTCAACTGATGTGTAGGTACCATTTTCTCTCACAAATTCATTTGTTTGAAAAAACTGATCCTTAAGCTTGAATTGTTTTCCTTATTTATTTCCTGGCAATTTTTTACTCAGTCTTCAAGCCCAATGATTTGTCAATGGAAGTTATTTTGAATCTCTGTCATCAATGTCTAGCAAGCATCTAGTGTCTGATATGGGGTACTTGCACAAAAGTGCCCAAATTCACCCCACACATACCCACTTCATGCAACTCTCAATTTCTCACTTTCTTACTCATGTTTATTGTAGGTGTCTTTACTTCTTGTCCGTTACCAAGTATTAGCTTGCTGAATTGTTTTCTACTGCATTCCCTTTATCTAGAAGAAAAAGACAAAAACAAAAAAACAGAGACACATAAAAATTTGTTGACAGACTGCCTCGGTTAATAATTTAATGTTAGATGTAAATAGATAATAAATCCCTAAATTCTATGATGTATGAAGAAATGAACTCTGGAGAAAGAGGACTGGGATTTAGGAGACCTGTGTTGTAAGCTCAGGTTTTCTCTATTTGGTTTTTGTTCTGTTAATCACCAGTATGAGCACATGTCTTAGTGCCTATAACTCTGAGCTTCATTAGCAGAAAAGCAAGAGGCTTTGAGTAGTTGAAAGGGTCTTAACCCTGGCTGGATTTTGCAATTCTATGTGGGGTTAAAATTCACTAGCCTCCTCTGCATGTGAGGCCCAGCTCAGTGGGTCCAAGGTATTCCCAGTCCTTCCATGAGCAGCCAGGTTGAGTTCCTCTGCAGGAAACAATGATTATTATGCACCAGTGGTGTTATCAATCTGCCTTCAGTGACCTGGATCTTCATAAGCAGAGAATGATATTCATTTTTTTGTGCACACATGGAACATCTAAATGTTTTTCACATGAAATTTTTGTTTCTGATAAAAAAAAAGTCTTCTTGCTTTAACCAGAAATCTGACTAGAGATATTTGAAACTGGCAAAATATCACATTGTTCACTTCTGGGAAACAAAATAAAAGCACTAAGGGGAACTACATTGAATACATTTTGTTCTGATTTGTCCAAACACACACATTCCTCCATCTTTTACTGTGCTGAGAACAGAATGCTCCTGGGTACCTTTCAGAATCTCTGTCCTTCTACTTTCACTGGGCCAATGAGTTCAATTGACATGGTATTTATGAGATACAAATCCAGAGAGAAAGAAATAAACTGGCCATGATACAAAGAATCAGAGAACTAATTGGTCTTTATCTCGAATCTGGGTTCTTTACCTAAGCTAAGACAAAGGGGAATAAGGAGAGGCATTCAAAGGAAAGCAAGAACCTACAGTCTACTTCAGTATTGTGATATATCACTCATCAGATGTTCTATGGAAGAGACTGAACTAGTTCAATTGAGTCATTTTAAATATGTACAGAGGAGTCAATAAAAATAACAACAAAAAAGAGACACTATATTTGGTCAATCAAAAGAAAATATCAACAGCCTTTACCAGATATTCAAAGTTTTCTATTGACTTCAACTTTTTTTAACCTCTTAAAAATCTCCTTATCTCCAATATCTGCCCAAATTTACTAGTTAAGAAAGATGAAAATAAATATTTTTTCAACTGCATGCTTTTGTTTGACAAGATAAACTATATTAGCACTTGGAAGTATATTAGAAGTGTCAGGAACACTTATATTACCTACAGAATAAATTGTTGATGCAGAACTCATGCATACAATATACAGAAACACAGACAAAAATAGTAAATCGACTTAATATTGATTATGCCAAGCTGATGTTCAGGGTGCTTTACATGCATTTTTTTTTCAAACTTTATAGTATCCTAATGAGGGAGTTACCATTCTCTCTTAATTTGAACATAGGAAAATTGGGCTAAAGTAAATAGATTGGTTAAAGTCACAGGCCATGATAATGACCTTACTAATTTCTAAACACATGCTTTTTCTGCTATGCTTTTCTTTTAAAATAGATGTTACAAAACCAATCTAAAAAAACAAGTAGCTTTTCTATATGCTATTCAGGAATCCACAGAAAAAGATATCCAGAAAATAATTCCATTCATAACAATAAAATACCTTGGAATAAATTTAACCAAGGAGATCAAAGACCTCTACAATAAAAACATTAAAGAAAAAAAGAAATTGAATATCTTAGAAAATGGGAAGCTCTCCATGCTCTTGGATAGGCAGAATAAATATAATCAAATAGCTGTTGTGCTGAAAGTGATCCACAGAGTCAATTCAAAATACCAATATCATTCTTCACAGAACCAGAAAAAAAATCAGTCCTAAATTTCATATGGAGAAACAAAAGACCCAGAATAGCCAAAGAAATTCTCAGCAATAACAACCATGTAAGAGACACCACAGTTCCTGACTTCAACTTAAACAATAGGACTATAGTAATAAAAACAGCATGGTACTGGCACAAAAACAGACACAAACCAATGGAACAGAATAGAAGATACATAAACAAATCCACATACTCATAGCCAACTGATTTTTTAAAAAGGTGTCAAAATATATGTTGGAGAAAAAACAGCCTTTTCAACAAATGTTGTTGGGAAAGCTGGTTATCCATTTGTAGAAAAAATGGAATTAAATCCCTACCTCTCAACATGCACAGCAATCAACTCAAAATGGATCAAAGATCTGGAAATTAGACCAGAGACTTTGGAATTACTAGAGGAGGGCATAGATCCAATATTCCAACATCTACACACAGGTAGAAACTTCCTGAATAAGATTCTCAAAGCTCAGGAAATTAAAACAATAATTAATAAATGGGATGGAATTAAACTGAAAAGTTTCTGCACATCAAAGGAAACATCAAGAATCTAAAGAGAGAGCCTACAGAATGGGAGATCGTTTCCAACTATTCCTCTGATAGAGGACTAATGTCTAGAATATAGAAATTACTTAAAAAGAAACACTAAGAAAAAAAAAATAACCCAATCAAGAAATAGGCAATTGAAGTAAATAGACACTTCACAAAAGAAGAAATATAAATGGCTAATACATACATGAAAAAATGTTCAACATAATTAGCAATCAGGAAGATGCAAATCAAAACTATTCTGAGATTCCATCTAACCCCAATTAGAATGGCAATCATCAAGAAGTCAAACAACAGTAAATGCTGACAAGCATGTGAGGAAATAGGAACTCTACACTGTTAGTGGAATTGAAAATTAGTATAGCTGTTATGGAGATCAGTGTGGAGATTCCTCAGGAAACTGGGAATGCAAAATGCATTCACCATATGATCCAGCTATACCACCCCTGTGTATCTTTCCAAAGGGATTCAAATCAGAATATTACAGTAATACATGCCTATCCATATTTGTAGCAGCCCAATTCATGATAGTCAAATTATGGAACCAACCTGCATGTCCATCAATAGATGAGTGGGTCACAAAATTATGGAATATACACACAATGGAATTCTACTTAGCAATAAAGAAGGAAAACATTATGTCATTTGCAGGAAAACAGCAGGACCTGGAGAACATTATGTTAAGTGAGATTAGCCAGTTACAGAAAGTAAAAGGTCGTGAGTTTTCTCTCATATGCAGAAGCTCAGGAATAATTAGGATATAAGAAGGGTTTTAGATAATGGAGGAGATATTTTAAAGGAGCAAGGGAGGTGGTTTGGGGGGGATAGGTGGGGCGACAGGGAAAATAAATGAAGAAAACACTTCCACTGACATCATGTACATATGGGAGAATACCAACACTAACCTCAATATTTTGTATGGGGAAAGAGAGAGTGAGGAGGAGCTGGGGGCAAAACTCACCAAGTGCTGTGTGCAGGTATGTCACTATCAGTATGAAATACAGTATGATGCAAGACCATAATGCACCAATAAAAGTATTAAAAATAGATGTTAAAATTTAAAGAGTTTAGACCTGTTGAGATTGTTAACAAATTTCCCCCAAATTCCTGAGGACTTGAAAATTATTATCTCTACACTGAGAACAAAATATATAAAATGGGCAGAGTTCCCCTATGTTATTT
>PVLC010010504.1:0-22500 GCA_004027655.1 Graphiurus murinus | reverse complement strand
TCAATCAGCATTCTCACTGTTGTGACTCAAAACAGTGATCACAACAACTTAAAAGAAGGAAGATTTATTTGCTCATAGCTCTGGAGATTTCAGAGGGTTTCGTTACATCTGCAGAGCTTAGGGCATGGAGGTAGGAGGCAGAGGGAGAGAGCACAGGGCTCTGCTCTCATGTTACAGAGGCTGGAAGCAAGAGAGCGATGAAGGGAGGTCAAGGATACATGCAGAGTCTCCAAGACCACACCCCCAGTGACTCACCACCCCCACCCACACCCCAGATGCCAGGTTCCCAACCCAATCAGTCCATTATGATAGACATTCACTGATGAAATTACAGCCCTCATGATTTAATTATATCAATTCTAAACATCAATACATGAGCTCTTTCAGGAGACAGTCTATACCTAAACCATAACACCCAGAATCCATTCATCACAGATTTTATTCAGAAAAATGAATTCAAATTTATCTGTTTTTATTAGCCTTATAGGTTGTTTCCATCATATTTTCTGTAAAAGTAATTGTTCACACCCAATCTACCAGCTTAACTAAGGTTTTTCTACATGTCTCCAATATATCAGGAAGTGAAAGAGGAACATTTTAGGGCTTACAATAATTTTAGTCTTAGATTTATTTGTGGCTGATTGTTCATAAAAATGCCTAAATTTATTCCTTTTCCTCCACTCAGCAATGTAACTTTATAGGTCCTCCTATTAAGGAGTGAAGTCTATTTCTCTATAACTTGAATTTGCACATTGTAACTTGCTTTGGTCAAGATAATTTGGACTATTATGGAACCCCTCCCCAGGATTTAAGAGACTTTTACACTTTTTTCTCTCTCCTAAAACCCTATTGGTGCGCCATGTAAATGAGCCTGGGCTACCCAGAAAAGGATGAGACACATGGTTCAGTCCCCATTGCTCCATGTGATACCCAGCTGACCCCCAGAGGCAGAGCCACTTGGCCAACTTGCATCTGGTCACAGATGCATATGGAAGCATTCACAAACCAGGAGAATTCTCTGGCTGTACTTAGCCTAAACCACTGACCACTGAATTATAAGCTAAGTAAATGATCATTATTGTAAGCCATTGAGTGTTACAAGACTTTGTATGCAGCAGCAGAAAACTGATAGACTAATGATGTATGAGTCCTGTGTCTCTGAAGACTTCAGGTTGCTTATCTTTTTCTAATATCTAGCATAATGTATATTCCAGAGTAGGTCCTCAATAATGAATTTTTAAATTAACTCTAATGTTTCTGTTAAAACAAAAATAAGCAACTGCCATTTTTTAGCATCCTCAGAATAATCAGCTTACATCAACCCTACAAACAATCCAGACATTTCATAGGAATGTTGATACAGATAGAAGGTTGAATCTCAAGGTGGGGTAACTTGTTTCCACAAATTTTTTGATTTGGATTGAACATGCATACTCTAATTCCAGTAAGTATGACAAGAGTTGATCATGGGAAAAAAAACAGATTCAATGTTTCCTTCACATTTGGGCAACTAACCTTCATAATGGCCTTACTACAGCTTATATTTTCTGGATAGGAATTTACTAGTATCTTTACATTTGTCAATTGACAGAAATACAGTAACTTTATTTCTCAAAAGTGTGGTCTTTGAATAAGAGGAATTTGAATTGCCGAATTGCCTGAAAGTTTGTTAGAAATATAAAATCTCTGTCCTCCTTACCCCTATTCCAACTAAATCAGATCCTGCACTTGAATAAGACCCCCAGGTCATTTACCAATTTGTCATCCTAAAGTAAACTGGAGAGAATCTTTCCTGGCTCAAAGACTGATTGGTCTTGATACTAGGAAAGGAATATAAGAGTGAACTTGTTTTCTGTTTTATTAGTCATTTTTTTATTGATGCATTGTAATCATACATCTTTATGAGGTACGAGCTGGTAGAAGCATACATACACACAGCATTCATTTGACACTTCCCCAATTCCCACCCCATTCCCTCCCCCCTCCCTCCTTCTCATGTTCAGCTTACTGGTTGACTTTGATATATTTGCAAATGTATAATATGCGCATTAGGGTGTTTTCCTCTCTCTCTCTCTCCCATCACCTTCAGCTAGGTTGCCCTCTTTGCTCATCTAAGTTTTCTCCTTCTTCATCTAGAGTTCCTTCTATGACCTACTTTATCCCAAGCTTCCAAATATTAAGGAAAGGATTCGATTTTTTACTTTTTGTGACTGACTAATCTCACTTAGCATGATGTTTTCTAGTTCCATCCATTTCCCTGCAAATGACATGATTTTGTTCTTCTTTAAGGCTGAGTAAAATTCCATTGTGCACATATCCCATAGTTTTGTAATCCATTCATCTGTTGATGGATATCTTGGCTGGCTCCATAGTTTAGCGATTGTGAATTGTGTGGCTATAAACATAGAAACACATGCATTAGTCTGGTAGTTTGGTTTCCATTCTTTTGGGTAGATACTCAGAAGAGGTATTGCTGGTTCATATGGTAGATTCATTCCCATTCGTTTGAGGATCCACCATACTGTTTTTCAAACTGGTTGCACTAATTTGCAATCTCACCAAAAATGTATTACAGTTCTCATCTCTGCCCACCCTTGCCAGCAATTGTTTTTTAAAGATTGCCATCCTAATTGGGGTTAGGTGAAATCTCGAGGTAGTTTTGATTTATATCCCTCTAATTGCTAATGGTGTTGAACATTTTTTCAAACATTTATTACCATGTGTATTTCTTCTTTTATAGTAATAAAAACATCATGGTATTGACACAAAAACAGACACACAGACCAATGGAGCAGAATAGACAACTCAGAAAGAAATCTGCATATTTTCAGCCATTAATTTTTGACAAAGGGGCCAAAAATATACACTGGGGAAAAAAAGATAGCCTCTTCAACAAATGGTTTTGGCAAAACTGGTTAACTATATGTAGAAAAAATGGAAATGAACCCCACTTTATCACCCTGCAGAAAAGTCAATTCAAGATGGATCAAAAACATGGAAATCAGACCAGAGACCTTGCAGCTATTTGAAGAGGGCATAGGTACAACACTTCAACACATATGCACAGGTAAAAACTTTCTCAACAAGACCCCAAATGCACAAGAAATTCAAAGGAAGGTCAATATGGGGAATTGCATTAAACTTAAGGCTTCTATGCAGCAAAGGAAACTATTAAGAAGCTCAACAGACAGCCAACAGAATGGGAGAAAATTTTTGTCAACTACTCCTCTGATAGAGGACTAATATCTAGAATATACAGAGAACTAAAAAACTCACTGCTAAGAAACAATCTATTAGTCATTTGTACATAAGTATAAAAAAGTAATTAATATAAGCACATCAAGATTTTTTTCAATTCTGCTCAAATTATCATTAAAGAATTTCACACACTGTGAAATCCTACAATCATCAGTGGAGTAGAAGAAAGAAGGGGTTGTCATAGTAGGAAAGCCTCAGAGAGTATTATCTGATTCTTATTCCCATAAATTGGGGTTACCTGTAGAATAACAGAATTTGCAGGATTGAAGGGGAGTCCTTGGGAAGGCTGACTCTAGTCTCCTCTCACTTTCTATTTCTGCTGGAAATGCCTGTATGGCACAGAGATGGGCATTAAGGGTCTTTTTGACCATGTAATTTAAAAAGATAAACCCTATGTTTTAATAATCATATTGGAACCACTGGTCCTTGCATAGTCTATATTTATAAAATATATATATATATATATAATTTTTTAAAATATTAAATATCCAGGTATGGTGGCACATACCTATAATCCCAGTACTTAAGAGGCTGATCACAGGTTCAAGACCAGCCTCAGCATCTTAGAGACAGGAGGATCACAGTTTCAAGACCAACCTCAGAAACTTGTTTCAAAATAAAAACTAAAAAGGGCTAGGGGTGGAGCTCAGAGATAGAATGCCCCTGGGTTTAATCCACAGTGTAATAATAATAATAACAATAATAAATAACAGCCTTAAATACCATATTTCTGAACTCATGGTTGAATAAAAGTATTCTTTCTGAATCATGTCTCTCACACCTGTAACACATCTACTTTTAGAGAGAGAGAAAAAAAAAAAAAAAAACTGGGAAATTCCCCTTATACTATTCTAGGTTAAAGATGATTGGTCCTTGCCCTGTTTTCCTTGGGAAATAGTTTCTTGACCTTTTTTCAGGCACAATTGCCTTCCCCTGGGAAGCTCTTTTTTTGTACTCTCCACTTTAGCTACTTTGTTTTGCTTTTGCCAGGTTTTCGAGATGGGAAGAAATGCTTTCTGCAAATGGCAGAGTTTACTTTTACCAGGACAGCAGAAGCCAGGATTGGAAGTTTATCTTATGTGTACTCTCTTACCACAAAGGACTCAGGTTTTTCCATTCTTAAAAGATGAGAGAAGAGAGAGAGAGAGAGAGAAAGAGAGAGAGAGAGAGAGAGAGAGAGAGAGAGAGAGAGAGAGAGAGAGAGAGAGAGGAGACACCTCTGTAATTTTGTATAATAAAGCTATTTGATTTTTTTCTCCACTTGTAATTTATTACTTGTAGGAATCCAGAGAGGCTTCCACTATCATACTAATAAATATATATATCAGAATCACATCTAAAAATACTCCAAGCATGAAATTTATAGGCATCAGTTAATATAGGCTATTTTTGTGCAGTAAAAAATTGAAACCAAATTAAGTATTCAAGATTGAAATAGTAAAAATATATCATGGTATATTTTTTGTATTAAGCATTACAAATTCAGACATGGAAAGTTGTTCATCATATAGTTAACACAAAAAATAATTTTAAAATATGATTGTCTGCCATGATTACTATGTAGAAGTCTCCTATGTGAAAATGAAAGCAAAACTTTATAAACTCTAAGTTGGTTAAATGTAATGAATAAAAAAGCCATAAACCTGAAAAATGTATCTAAAATTAAGGTGAGTTAAGTTTACAACAGCTTTTGGCTACCTAACATCCCGGTATCTAATATGTAATAGAAAACAGATTCTTCTGACTTCAAAATAAAAATAACTTGTTTTATGTAATATATTGCTTTTCATTTCACATGATTTGAAAATATCAAATTTTCATAATTTAAAGATAGATGGAGATGACTCTTTATGGCAGTTTTGTAGACTAGATAAAATGAAAACCTTGCTATCAAACACCTGGCAAATGTTAGGAGCTGCTATTTGAATATTGACTTTAAAATACCTATGTAAGTTAGGAAAAGGAATCTCCAAGTGAGGCAGGAGCCCAGCTATGCCCTTGAAGAGAACTCTTGGCTAAAAGGCTAGGGACAAGATAGAACAATAAGCTTTCTTCACAGACCCCCCCCCCCCCCCGAGGTGAACAAAGCTCTAGGTAGCTAAGAACACGAGATAAGGCAGCTAACTGTGACAAGACAGCATCACCAAGTCCTAACCACATGGAGCCCAATATGGTGCCTCCCAGTTCTGGCCACGTAGAAGCTAATACAAGAAATCTAGCTGACCTAAGCCACCAATATTGGTGCCCCTGCCTGTTATTGATCCAGTCGAAACCTGTCTCTCTGGAACTATATAATCTGTATGATGACACAATTTGGGGCTCAATTTCAGAGCTTTTGCTTACTAGGCCTTCACTAGTGAATAAAGAAAACTGCTTTATCCTACTGTGGCCTCAGTCTACTGTTCTCTGTGGACCAATCCTCCTGCAACACAAGAGTAAAAAATAAACAAGGAAAATGCAAAACAGACCAACTAGCTAAAATGGATGCCTATTTTTGTTGAGGATATATTGTTATGACCCAGGAATGACCAAGGGATTGAGTTTTAATTACTATGCAAGAGGAGATGAGGCTTTGTGTTGACAAAAGGCCTCAGGAAGCATGAACAGTCACAGGCTACAATTTAAACTAAAATGTGAAAAATTAATTTGCTCACAATCGTAGTGTGATAACAAGAAACTTATGAGTTTCCTCTTGGGCTCTTGGGCTTGAGGAAAATAATAATTTATAACTTTTTATCTTCCTTCACATTGGCTTGAAGACCTGGTTCACTAATTTAACAGTAGGATATCTAGGAAAGAGGAAAAGTCTTGATTAGCATCTGCTAATTTCTGTGATAAAATAATTCTACTATGACTGATTTCAAGTATCCAACATAATAACAAATGTGATATTGGGGACAAGGAATTGAGAAGCTATATAGACAATTAACTGTCACAAACTGCTGTGAGCTGGCTCCATCCAACACTTCACTGGTTTAAAGAATAAACTGACACCTCTTGAATAACTCAGCAGCAATGAGGTTATAAAAGGGCTATCTCTTCTGTAAAATGGTGAACTAGAAAGTAGTAAAAACCCATTGGTATATTGTAATCTATTTTGTACTATTTATACTTTGTACAACTTAAAAAACAAAAACCCTTCTTGAAATTTTTGTTTGTTTGGTACTCAGGATTGAACCCAGGGACATTCTACCTCCGAGATATACCTCCAGCCCTATTTTATTTTTTATTTGGAAATAGGGTCTGACTAAGTTGCTGACAGCCTCACTAAGTTGCTGAGGCTAGCTTTGAACCTGCAATCTTCCTGTCTCAGCCTCCCAAGTACTGGAAAAATCTTCATACATACTCCTGGCCTCATTAACTTTCAAGTTCAACTATATACTATTTGCATGGTTTGGGAAGCTCCAATAAGAAAAGTTAATAGTATTGAATTGCTTTGAGACTTATAATTTCTCTGGTATACCTGACAAAGGAAACCCAAAAATTGATTTGAAGAAGAGACTTTCAACCTGGTTTTCAAAGGAGACATCCAATGAAAAGACAATAATCTTACAATATGAAATTTTAAATACACAATGAACCAAATATATATGTCAACATTTGCAGAAATAAAAATCAGGAGTCTAAACTCTCAGCAACTATAAGATTTGAAAATGTGTGTTTCTTTGTGCCTGTGTGAATCTAAGTGTGAACTCATCTCTTTAATAATGATATGACTAGTTGTGCTTTCTAAATCCTCTTGAGTGAGTTTTAAGGATATACTTTGTCTAAAAATGTTTTGACTTCATCCAATTTTCTAGTTTATTTGCACACATTTATTTATTCCAAGGAAAAATTGAATAGCAACCTTATAATCTACTATTAAAATGATATTCATCAGAAGCATATGTAGAATTAGAGAGTGAAAACTAATGAACAGAGGAAGAAGAAGATCTGTGATAATTCCTAGGGAAGGCAATGAGATGCTCTCCTTATTTTCTTGCTACCTTTATACTTCCTTAGTATGGCACTTCTCTCTCCATGAGTATCCCACTTTGGGGTCTGAAAATCGCATAGGCATCAGCATTTTTCATGTACTAGATATTTGTAACTCAAAACTTGCTAAATACAACATAAATTATTGTTGCAATATCAGTATTTATTCCTATATGCACAAAGAACTAGAATATAAAACATATTTGAATGAAAATACATTATCTTGTCCTTGGAATCCATTCTTTCATTTGGCGTCAGTCAGATAGTCCAAGTCAGATACAGTCACTGCTTTCAGGGAACTTGACAGATTGCAGAAGCAGACAGGCAGTTAAATTTACAGAAAAATTTGCAACTATTGGCTCTGTGTAGAGAAAAGTTAGAATACAGAAACTCAAAAATGAAAAAATTCTGTATATACTAGACTATTAATTTGTATTTATATTAAAAAATAAGCCAAATTCCATACATAGAAGTTACCAGAATATATCAAATTCTGTAAATTGAATTCTATCATCCCATAAGACTTTACTATAAAATTTATTGTATGATACCTAAAAACCTAGGTGGATGACTTCACCTCACTACATAGGAAGGTCTTGATAGCATTTTTTTTTTTTTTTTTCGGTACTGGAGATGGAACACAGGGGCATTCTATCTCTGAGCTACACTCCCAGACCTATTTTTTTATTCTTTATTTTGAAATAGGGTCTCACTAAGTTGCAGAGGGCCTCACTAAATAGATGAGGCTGGCCATGAACCCAGATCCTCCTGTCTCAGCTTCCCAAATACTGGGATTACAAGTGTGTGCCACCACGCCCACTCTTGATAGCAATTTAAGCCAGTAAATGTATGTGTACTTTCTATGTGTTCTTGGTTCAGGCATCTTAGTTCTGGTTTTTCTATCCCAATTAATAGATGCTGTGGTAGCACACATAAGAATACTTGCAGGACAGACAATCCCTGAATATATGAAATAATATAAATATAATTCTCTTTATCTCTAAGTTGATGTGATTCCTAACTTTTCAACTCCAAAGTCTCACTTTGCTATTAACAATACACTTTAACATAAAAAGTCTTTCAAATTGAGAGCTCTTATTCTATTAACATAAAAAGCATCACATTTTAGCAGTAGAAAATCATTTAAATGCAATAAATGATTCAATTACAGTTGTTTAAGACTTTAAGTTACACCTGTAATGTGTAGAGTATATATTTGCATATATTCTCCTCCATATTCTCAGGTATTGGAGAGTATTTCTTCTCTTCTTCTACTTTCCTTCTGCTTAACTAACTGGCCTATCACCATGGAAGAAAGCATAATTAGGAAGCAAGATCAATACACTGAACAACTCAAGTTTAAATATATTGCAAAAAATACCTTGCCTGCTCTTCTTCTGCTATTTAATGGAAATAAGTCTTTTCCAAGCCAAGAATTATTACAGATCATGAAGATGAAAATGTCTTACAAAGTAGAATAGAGGCCAAAGAAAATAAAACTGCAGAGTCACTGTGTTCCCCAACTGCAGAATAAAACCTGAACCATGAACTAACAAATCTTAATTAATAAAGTAAGGGATCTTCCAGATTTCAATAGTTAGCATTAGTTTTGTGGACATGATAAATCTGAGCAACACTGTCTGGGAATAAAATGTCAAATGTTAGAGTACTCTAAAATAGCAATTTTGGTCTTGCAATGGGCTGACACTCATGGGAAGTCATTATAATTGGCCTAGGGTCTTCAGAAATCTCTTCTCCGATTAACATCTCCAGAAATGAGGCTGCATGTATTGTCTGCAGGCTTTTTCTTTGTCTGCCGCCCTTCTTTGGGAACTAGGTCAGCCCTGAGTGCCTTTCTGTTTTGAAGCTTACCATGTGCTGTAAGATTGATGGTATCTATTTTCAGCTGTGTTTCCTGATATGGTAGAAAGAGTGGTTTCTACTATTTCCAATTCTTTTTGTATTAAGTCTGAAACATTAACTCTTGTCTATTTTTCCTTATTTCCTTCTCTCTTTCTACCTCTCTTCAAAAAACATATGCAAACAAGCTTTTAGGTTTATTTTATTTCTCTAGCTTTTGATTCTCTCTCTCTCTCTCTCTCTCTCTCTCTCTCTCTCTCTCTCTCTCTCTCTCTCTCTCTCTCACACACACACACACACACACAAGTGCATGCACACACACATGCACCTGAAAATTAGCAATTCTTGTCCTTTACTCTCACTTTGATTTCTTAACTGTAAACCTCATAAGACCTCTCCAGGCCAGAAATTCACGTTCAATAAACACAGGGATAACTATTTCAACAGCTCTTTTTTGGCCCTATAATAATTGCTTCTTTAGTACAAAATACCCTAAAATCTGCATGGGCAAATTTAAGGAATGGTGTAATAAACTATTTTTATTTAAAAAATAAAATTTGATGTTTCAAATGTGTTTTTCTTGAAGGATCAAAGATATAATCAGTCATCTGTGGAAGATGGTCTCCAAGCCTCACTAAATTTTCTGATAACTAAGTGTTCTCTTGTGCTCATCCCTGTTCCACATCAAACTTCAACCTTATTGTACTAAAATTGTTAAGGAAATGAAATATCCGCTCTATGTGACCTCCTTTAAAAACTTCAGCCATTGTGTTTTGCAACATATAGCACCCATTGTTATTATCTATAGGGGAATAACAGAGTTTACAATTCATCCCTCAAAATCTGGGAGGGCCTAACTAGAAGCATAGTTTGGAGAAGTTGCCAAGACAACACCATCCTCTCCTGAGAGCATGAGGTCAAATCGAAGAAACACTCAAATGCTTCCTTTCAATCTTAGAGGTGCAGGTTAACAGAAAATGTTTTTGAGATAGAGATTCTGACCACAGCATTCAAATGCAACAAGTATTTAATTTTTTTATGAATAAATTATTTCCATTTCACCCTGAATTCCTGTTTCTACTTTTCTTGTCCTTTCCCCTATTTTTTTCATCTTTACCTAGACTTTTGACCACATAGTTTGCTGTTTTGTTTCTTTAAAGGAATATTTTAATTTTTCACATGGATCCCAAGAAAAAATGCAAAGCTATGTGCTCTTATTCTTATATCAAGAAATATCTTAAAATGCACCATAAACTGAATATGCTACCATGGGTTAAAAATCCACCTTGGAGATAAGAAAAAAAACTTTATATAAGGTTTACAATAAGGAAATAACCCCCACCCTCACTCAATCAATGTGATAAACATTCAAGTTAAAGCAAAGAACCCCACAAAGTTCACATTCCGATTTTGGTAATGTAATACTAACTAAAGTCCTAACTACAAATAAATCTCAATTTTAAAATGACAGGTTATTTCTAGTTATAGTTTACTAATGAAAACTAATGATTTGGAGTTTCAAAATGTTACTGATTGAATGATTTTATTTAAGCATTTTCAAGAGAAAAGGAATGATTAAAAAGAGAAGCTTTACAAATTTTTGTTCAGTACAGTTTTCTAAGCAACAAAAACTATAGATCTTTAATGGGACTTGCTTACTCCATAATCACCTATTCATAAAAATAATAAAAGAATTAACATATATACATGTATATATATAATTTATTTTCTTCTTTCAACTGTTTTTATAACTCTGAATATGTTTAGGAAACATTGGACATGGCACAAGCTGTAGTTACTAGGCTCTAAAATGTTCTCGTAGTGCACCAATAACTAAATTCCTTCTCCAACATTCTTCCCCTAAATTAAAAGTAGTGAAGTCAGGGTGACCTTTATTCTGACTGTAATTGTATATATCTCACACCAACCTCATTAGAGATGCCATGTTTCTCTTACTGAAGTATCTCCTTTTATTTTTAAAACTGTCTTCTAAGTTTAAAGGAATGGAGGAAAAATTTACTTAATGGACCGCAAACCTTTTCCTTATGGAGAAGGCTGCACATGTTTAATGGAAAACAGAATAAACTATGTAACAAACTTGTCAATGTAAGTATACAGTAGTAATACAACCAAGCTCTTGTCATAGTATGTGTCATACATCAATTATTCAAAAGTGATCCAATAAGTGAAAAATGCTCACATTTTATTCAAGTAAAAATTCTCCACAATTACTTCATTATACAGTACTATTGCTTCAATATTTAAGATAATATGTTATTATTTGATAAACCTCAAATTGACATCTTTTAATTTCTTCTGATGAGATGAAATTTAATTTTAAATTCATAAATACCTTATTTTCAGATCATCTTATTTTTCAACAGCATTTATTCTAAACAAATGGTTATCTGATTGTGACCATTTGTAAACTCTCTATTTTTATGTTTATTTATTTATTTTGTTGTTTAGTTATTTTGTGGTACTGGGTACTGAACCCAGAGGCATTCTACCTCCTAGCTACATCCATAGCCCTAAGTTTTTCATTTCAAAATAGAGTTTCACTAAGTTGCTGAGACTGTCTGCAGACCTATGATCCTCCTGTCTCAGCCTCCCAAGTACTGATATTACAGGTGTGCATCACCACGCCCAGCTTATTTTTAATACACTGAATTAATTGATAAAGAAAAGAAGTTTTGACTAAGATATCTGTCAAAAAGATGAACTAATTTACTATACTATTTTTAAGCCAATCTTCCAAATTTGCAAGTGTATTTTCTTATCTTTGAGTGTTCCCTATTTGTTAGGTAGTTTTCTAAAGTAAGAATCATAAACTCTTTTTGACCTTGTATCTAATTTCAAAGAAGCAACCATTTTTACAAGGCCAATAACTCAATGGCAAGAGGCAAGGCTTACCTCAATGTTTCTTTTCCTTTTTTGGTCCTATGTTACCGTAGAAACATTCAAGAAATTTCTAGGCTTAAACTACATACCAAATGAGACAGATATAAAAGTGTTCTCTCTGGCACTCTGAGACTTTTAAAATTGATTAACAGCAATCTCAATGTGCTTCTTTTATTGCCACATAAAACATCAAGCAGACTGCTTCAGCAGTGTCTCAGCAGCAAGAAACAAGGTGGTTGAGGTCCTGAAGATGTTGATGTCAGAGAAAAAGTGAGATTTGTAAGTTTGGAATGAAAACAACTGCAGGAAAGCACATCCTTAGTGTTCAAGTTAGACCTCAGTTGCATCTTACACTCTGGGACTGGCGAAGAAGCCACATTTTACCTACAAAGGCAAGTTCATGGAGCAGTTAACAACAGTATGACTTTAGAGGTGACAGAAAGAGATCACTATGCTCCAAAACATCTCAATCTAGTATTTTAGACCTGGAGTAGATTTTAAATTTTCTTCTATGAAATCTTCAAAACCATTAAAAGAATGACAACAGCTTAAATTCTGAAAAATGATCAAAATATCCACTGTCTCACATTATTTTTACTGTGTGATGTTTCACTATACATATTTATACCTTACATAGACATAAACATTTGTGTTCATTTCAAACATTTATTTTGTGCCTACATGACCCATTTAGGAAACTAAAGTTGTGAGTAAAACAGACCCCATCCCTGCCTCCAAAGAAGTTGTGGTCTAGTGAAGAATAAAAACATTAAGGAACTGATAGTACATCTTATTAGTTGTCATCATCTGTTCCTACATCCCTTCCCAACCTTTATAAATAACCACATTTTATACCTAGTTATTTTCCTTTAGGTTGATAAAATATAATTTAGTCATACCTCCAACCCATATCCCCAACTATGGATATTGTTAAGTCCTGTTCTGGTCATTGGCAATAACACATTATCTGGATCGAATGAGAACAGAGAACAGAGATCCTCAGTGTGTGCCTGAGGAGAGAAGAGGTTGAGCTCCAGTGAGGGATGGGAATTGTAAAGCACAAAGAGGAGAGGAGGACAAATTTTATCCACTTCTCAGAATTTTGCAGGTCCAACTCCATACCTTGGAAGGACTTCGTCATATTCTCTAAGGCTACCTAGTAACCTGAGATATATTAGAGGGAATTGTAAACAATGCTACAACTTTTTCCATGTGCATTACTGGAGAATATGGAGGGTATGTGAAGGAATCTAAGAGGTGAATGCTACGACTCTGTTATGGCTACCCCTTTCAGTTATATTTTCTCATTTACTTTTCACTATAGCTATACAGGTTGGAAACACCTCTCCTCATTTTGTGGAAGACCAAAATTAGGCTGAGAAATTAAGAAAAGTATCCAAGATAATAAGGGTGGAAAATGTAAACTCTTGTGTATCTTATTCTATTCTATCTAAAAGTGAAAATATCATTAATAAGTAAGTTAAAATTATTTGAAGACCAACTGATAATCAGTACATTTTTCTTTTTGCAGTGAGGCAGAACTTTTGCATTTCTACTTAGTAGATTTTAGATCTCTGTTAAATGCTGTGTCATTAATGTGACTCCTCAAAATTATTGTAGAAATAAAGTTGTCATAATTTATTCTCCAGATTTATGTTGTAGGTGTTTATTTCTCCATCTAGGTTCATCTGAGATGAAAGGGAAGCTATGGTAAAATTTGCAATGTGAGAAATCACAAGTGAAAAATGTTGAGTTTATTATGTAAGTTTAGGGATATAATTCAGTAAATCACAATTAATAATAGTACATTATGTGTGACTTAATGGGTAAAACACTTTAACCTAAATTAGCATATACCAAAGATTCTTGTTGATAAACCTGGTGAGTATTTTAACAGGAATTAACACAAAGAACTTCATGTCATTTTGCCAACTTTGGCTTAGTGGAAATGAGTATAGAACCAAGAAAACAAGCTATTGTTTGAGGACAACAAGAGTTAAGAATCTCTATGTGATTTAGATTAAGGGTTTAATAGTTGTCATTACAGGAGCTTAAAGGCTTTTGAAAAGTTTATTTTTGTCCTAAAAAATATCAAAACTTATAATCCAAACATCATGATATAGGTACAATATTAGACTGACAGAAAGTTCTGAATGGTTGCAAAAATGCAGATTTAAAATTAAATGAAAGGCCAGACATGGTGGCGCATGCTTGTAATCCCAGTACTTGGGACGCTGAGATGGGAAGATCCAGGTTTGCGGTCAGCCTTAGCAACTCGGTGAGGGTCTCTGTAACTTAATGAGACCCTGTTTCAAAATAAAGAATAAGAAATAGGAGTGGTGGTATAGACCAAAGGGTAGAATGCCCTCGGTTCCATCCCCAGTACCACAAAAATAAAATAAAGAATTTCATATACTTTTAGGTCAACAGAATCAATTTTTAAATAAATTTTTTGAAATGTGCTAATGTATTAGATCGGTCAACTCTCCCCACCTGTGCTCATGAGGCATCCTCATAGTATTGAGATCTATCATGTTGTCCCTAAATATCATCACCATCATCACCATCATCATCGTCGTCGTCATCATCATCATCAATCACTTGGTACTGGGTATTGAACCTAAGAGCATTCTGAACCCAAGGTACACCCCAGCCCTTTTTGTTTTATTTTATTTTTTAAAAACAGGGTCTTGCTAAGTTGTTGAGGCTAGTCTCGAAACTGCAATCTTCCTGTCTCAGCCTCACAAGTCCTGGGGTTACAGGTGTGCACCACTGTGTTCAGCTGTCCCTACATATTATTATAAGATTCATCCCCTCCTGCTGCTCAAATCAGTTGCATGAGTGAAGTGGTAATGTTGGTGTGGTAAGAACTTGAGTGCAATGGTTCCCAGCCTCTGTCTAGTACACCTTGCCTTCTGCCTGTTTGCAGAGTCTGATTTCACTCCTACCTGAAATCCTCAGAACTGAAGCCATTTTCACCATTCTCTCAAGTTCCCCTTGGAATCTTTGGCAGATCTTATCACACTGCTTCCAACACATGTCCAAGACACAGCCACCTTCTCCATCTCTGCCACTTTCACTCCTGCATAAGGCACCAGCTTTTCAAGTCTGGATTTAAATAGCTTCCTGACTGATTTTACTACTTTTGCACTGGTTCATTGACTATTTTGTATACCACTGTCAGAGTACTGAGTATTGAACCTAAGAAAATACTGAACCCAAGATACACCCCAGTCCTTTTTGTTTTATTTTTTAAAAACAGGGTCTTGCTAAGTTCTTTTTATTTACTTATTATTTTATTAATTGGTGCATTGTAATCATACATCTTTGTTAGGTACAAGCTGATAAAGGTATATATGCACAGATTTCTCATTTAACCCTTTCCCCAATCCCCACCCCATTCCATCGCCCTCCCTCCTTCTCAAGTTCAGTTTAGTGATTGACTTTGATATATTTGTGAAAGTACCTTATGTGCATTAGAGTGCCCTCCCCACCCCGCATACCCATCACCTTCAGTTAAGTCAACTTCTTTGCTTACTAGGGTTTCTTCCTTTTTCATCTGGAGTCCCTCTTATGCTCCAACTTCTCCCTAGCATCCGCATATTAGGGAGAACATATGCTTTTTTACATTTTGTGACTGACTAATCTCACTTAACATAATGTTTTCTAGTTGCATCCATTTCCCTGCAAATGACATGATTTTGTTCTTCTTTATGGCTGAGTAAAATTCCGTTGTGTACATATCCCATAGTTTTGTAATCCATTCATCTGTTGATGGACATCTTGGCTGTTTCCATCATTTGGCAATTGTGAATTGTGCAGCTATAAACATAGATACAGAGTAAATTTCTTTTAGCATGCCATTTCTTTTCCCAAAAGCCTCATATTTTTCCTTTAAAGCTCACTAATGTTTGCAATGCCCTGAAGGCTCTGGCTCATCCCCAAGGTCCAGTCACTGTCATTTCTCTGCTATTCTCAAAAACACCAACTAGTTTCTTTGTGCTTGATGACTAGATCATTCCCCTGTAAATGGCTCTCAGTGTGTGGTCCTTGAGCC
Source organism: Graphiurus murinus (assembly GCA_004027655.1). Classification (NCBI taxonomy): domain Eukaryota; kingdom Metazoa; phylum Chordata; class Mammalia; order Rodentia; family Gliridae; genus Graphiurus; species Graphiurus murinus. The sequence continues at coordinate 6,449 of PVLC010010504.1, read as the reverse complement.
CCATAGAATTCACATCACCTGGTAGCCTGTTAGAAATGCAGAGTCTCAGGCTGTGCAGTAACACTAGGGAATCAAGAAACCTTATGGGTCTGGCCCAGAAAAACTGTGTTGTTAAAAGCTTCCCACATGGTTCTGATGTGTACTCAAGTTTGAGAATCTCTGCTCTAGTATTTCCTCCCAGTACTGGGAATCAAACCCAGAGAGAGGCATTCTGAAACTGATCTACATCCTAGTCCTTTATTCCTCTCTCTCATTTTATTATTATTATTATTATTATTATTATTATTATTATTATTATTATTATTATGAGTTACTGGGGATGGAACCTGGAGGCATTCTACCTCTGAGCTACAACCCCAGCCCTATTTTTTATCCTTTATTTTGAAACAGGGTCTCACTAAGTTGCGGAGGGCTTCACTAAGCAGCTGAGGCTGGAGGCGAACCCGGATCCTCCAGTCTCAGCCGCCCAAATGCTGTGATTACAAGTGTGCACCACCAAGCCTGGCTCCTCTGTCTCATTTTAAAAAATTTTAAATTTGAGACAGGGTTTCACTATATGGCCAAAGCTGGTCTTGAATTTGCAATCCTGCTGCCTCAGTCTCCTGAATAACTGGAATTACAGGTGTGTGCCACTTTGCCCCAAGTCTACCCTAATATATTTTTTGTGGTAGTAGTGGGGATTGAGCTCCGGGGCACTCTACCTGCAAGCTACACCCCCAGCCCTATTTTTATTTTATTTTGAAACAGGTTCTCACTAGGCTGATAAGAGTCTCACTACTTACTGAGGAGGCTGTCCTCAAACCTGTGATCCTCCTGTCTCTGTCTCCCGAGTACTGGTATATATTATAGGTGTGCACCACCATGCCCAGCTCTACTCTAAATATTCTTAATTCTATTGTTCCAATGCACTCTGACCCCTACTCAAACACTTACAGAGGTCTTCCTGATCATCCTTCTCAAAAAGCACCCCTCTTCCTCCTCAGCACGTTATATTGATTTTCCTGTCCCCATGACCCTTCTCATTAATTAACATTATGTTAAGTATTTATTTTTATCAGATAGTTTTTATCTCCCCAAAAGGAGAGGATATTGCTTTTTTCTCCCCAAATTAAGAGGATATTTTTTTCATTGCTATATTTGTTGCAGTTAGAATAGTGCTTTCACAAAATTCATGCTCCATATGTATATATTTGCTGAGGAAATAAGGAATGGATAGGTGTATCCTGTTTTATATGGGCCAACCTAATAAAATGAAATGGCAAATCCAACTGAGTTAGAATAAATTCTTGAGAGAACTTATTCTGAAGGAAGAACCAGAAGAATATATCTGATCTTCTAAGACCCCAGGTGCTAAGAAAAATATATACTGTTAGAATTCATAAGGGAGATCTCAAGTCTTAAAGTTTTGGAGACATTGCTTTGAATCTCCAGTGTTACTAGTCTTAGACACATCTATTAAGTCTATTAAGGTTTGACCCATTGTTCTCTTGCCTACCAAATAGGTAAAGAAACAGTACTTAAATTGAGTAAGCCTGAGAATTCAAATTTAAGTTGTTAAAGTGGTTAGTACAATGACTAGGATATAAGTATTAATATGATAACAATCTTTACATCCTATTTTTAAATACCATTTTCAGGAAAAAAGCATGTCAGCCTCTCTGTAGACATAGTTTAATATCATAATATAAATGCTTCTAAGAATATCATAATATAAATGCTTCTAAGTCTGCTTTTTATTTTCTTTGTTCTTGTTGTTTTCACACCCTAAGAATAAATAAGATAATAATAATAATTCTTTTAGTGATGATAAATTTAGGAATACATTAAGACTCTTCATATATACTTGTCTAAACATTTATAGAATGGTTACCTAAATCACAAAACAATTATTTCGGTGAAAATTATGGTTGCAAAATAGTAGCTGGTTTAGTCTTTTCTTAAAGGAACAGCTTTAAAAGCTATAAAAATATTGATTTGGATTATAATATTAAAAATAATTTTGGATTTTGATGTCATTATCTCTTCTTGGATAATTAATATTCATCTACATCTTATCATGGCCAAAAGAAAGTTCTATTTATCTATAAAATCTGTCCCCTCCCCAGTTGTTCCTGTGTCAAAAAAAAAGATACCATCATCTACACAGTTTCTATAGCAAAGATATACTTATCAACCTTAATGTCTCTCTTTCTTCTCTCAGTTCCTACCTAATTTTGTAGTCTGTGTCCTGTGTCAATTTGGGTCCAGTTCACTTTTGCTCTCCTCACTATGCTTCCAAACTACTATGGCCTCAGATGAGGCTACTCACTAGTTTCCTAACTGGACTGTCTGTTTCACTGTTTCCCATCTAACCCATGCTCCACATAGGAATCATAATTATATAATAAAATTAAATTATATTCTGATAGTAAATAGCTATTGAGAGTTTACTCTGTGAAAAATAATGTTTCAAATATTTTTTTAATTTACTCTTCAAAACAATACTATCATTAGGTTTTATTTCTCACTACATATGTAGAAGCTGGACTGTGCAAAGATCAAATAGGTGTCCAAATTAAGTACCAATATTTCAAACCCAGGCAGCCTAACTCTAGGGCCACACCGTTAACCACTATACCAATGGCCTCCCATTATTGATTTCCTTTTAGAAATTTCATAATGGCTTCCATCTCACTTTTAATAAAGTTCATCCCTTACAAGGATGTAATAAAGTGAGTGTGTCTTCTAAAGTGCCAAGCATACATTGTATTTAATAAATATGATTGTCGGCCCCACTTCAAAGATTACTGTGTTATTCCAAGAGATTAACAGAGAAGATCCACACTAAACAGTCTGATTCGAAAGTCTGAGCAAATCTTTTATTGAGAATCAAGGAATAAAAATCATGTGCAATAAAGACTGACATCCACATTCTTCAAATTCCTCATCTTTTCTGACATGGTATATATCTCTGTAATGGAAAAGAAGAAATAAGAATTATTTCTGGTACAAATGGAAATATGCTTTTGTAAAAGATTATATAGAGCCTTTTCTAATTTGGACTATACTTTCTTGGGACCAGGGGTGAGTTGTAGCTAACTGCAAGATAGAGGTGAAGGATCAAATATCTGTCATAAATGCAAACATTTCATAATACACCTTTCTCAACAATGCAAAATGATCTTGTCAATTTTTATAAACTAAAAAGAAACCTCTTGAGACACAAGAGGTCAAATAAATGTTATGCTACTCAATGTTTATCTTTAGTTAAATTGCCCTTTATTTAGTATGTTATGTGCTGTCCTATTGTTCTGTTTAAAATAGCTGCATATACATACACACACACTGTTTTAAGGCATCTGGATTATATCTCTCCACCTCTCTAAGCTGATTTTACACATAAATTCTTAGTAAATGGATGATATCTGGAGCAACCTTTAATGCTTAATAAAAGAGTTCTGGATTTTTTATCTTTTTTCATTAGGTTCAGAAATCCCATTATCAGGGTAGAATACTTTAAACATGTAGAGTTTAGCTCTAGAAGTCAATCCAACTGTATGCAGCCTGGAACAAATGAACTGATACCAATCATAGAGCTCTCCATGGTCCTGCCCAAGATGCCTCACTCATGAGCTCCCTCATTTCAGAGATGAATATTGAAGTTTATCTGGCAACTTGTAGATATTTTGAATCTTACTTCCTAATTCAGCAATAACAACTATCACACCCAGTATTCTTGAATTCTAATTTTATTCATCTGGTTTCTAAGGTATCTTCAAATATCTTATCAGTCTTCTTCTTAACTTTATTAAATCTACTGTATGAATAATCTGTGAAGGACTCATCACTAAAAATGTTGAGAAAGGCATTATAAATAATATTAGAAATCTATCTTGAATAAATGTCCAATATATGTATGTACGTATAATCTATCCATACACATCCTGATATTTTATGAGAGGATACATATCACATACATATATTAATTTCTGAAAGAATAGCACAAGAAAGTGAAAATGGTATAAATTTGTGCACTCAGGTACTAATAATTATTATACTGATGTTTTTATGTTTAACACCTTTAACATTTTCTGATAAAGCCATAAATCCTCAACAAACAAAAATAATACAATTATGAGAAAATTTCATAAGACCTAACAGAGAGAAAAGCTAAGTGATACTTTGATAACATATAGAGTATTTCATTTTGCTATATGACCAGATAAACATTCTTAGTTTATATTCTAAATACCTGAATTCTAAATCTTGTTTTACCTCTCATTGTCTGCATGCCTCTCTTGATATTTTTTCTTATCTTAAAATGTATAAATTTATACTTGGTTACCTATTAGTATCTGTTTTGTTTAGATATAAAATGTCCCATGAAGAGCTTATTATTAATATCCAGAATTGATTTAATTAAGTCATGAGAGTTGCAATCTCATCAGTAGATAAATCTATTGTAATAGATTTTCTGTGTGGAAATCCAGGCTAGTGCAATGTGATTGAAGGAGGTAGTTTCCTAGGGGTATAGGCTTAGGGATTGTGCTTGTGTCTTTGAATCCCTTTTCTTGTGCTCTTGTTTCCAGTTTCCATGATGTGAGAGCAGAGCCCTTACTCTCTCTCTCTGTCTGCTTCATGCTGTCCTGCCCTGAAATCCACAGACCTGTCCTCACGTGGACTGAACTCAAAAATTTCAAAAAACAAAAACAAAAACCTGAGCAAATAAATCTTTCTCCCTCTAAGTTGTGTGATCAGCTGCTTTGGATTATAGCAGTGAGATAGCTTCATTTTGGTTCAGATAACATATTATGTAGATTAAAAATGTACTCCATAAATTCTTCTCTTCATAATATTGTCAATCATTCCAAATTCTATTGGACATATTATTAAAGGCACATGGAGTTTTTAAAGTTCTGATATATATCAAATTTTAATTTCTAAATCACACTTAAAAATAATGTAACAAAATATTTGAAAGTAAATAAGAATTTCTCCAAAAATATACACTCAATTCAAAAAATATTCAGAAAATGATAATAGAGTCAGCGATTTGATGATAAACAAAACTTGATTAAAATTATAATTTTGTAACTATGTTAAATCAAATGTATTTATCATAACTTAAAAATACAACAACACATCAAAATTATGGCAAGTAAAGCACTGATAGCTAAAAGCTTACAATCTATGTGTCAGAAGCTTTGCTTTTTCCTGAGATCTTTGCCTGACTTTCAGATGGCTGCCTTCTTATCTGTCATCACGTGGACTTTCCTATGTTCACATGTTACCCTGGTGTCTTTTTCTGTGTTCAAATTTCTTCTTCTTATGAGGACACTAGTGAGACTGGATTAGGGCCCAACTCAATGCCCTCATTTTAATCATATCTTTAGAGGCCCTATCTCCAAATACAATCACTTATCAGATATTGAAGGTTAGGACATAAATATATGAATTTGGTGGAGACAGGGTTCAACTATAACCCCTGGAGAAGAGGAAGGGGCTCTGCAAACAGTTAATTCTCCAGTTTACGGAATATGTCCCCATCTTCAGCTGCTTGCTGTTCCCAGGAGTACATATTCTCCTCCTGTTCTCCAGAAGATAGACTTCACATTTCTTTTGGAGGAAACTTCTCTTCCAAATGAGGTAGAGCACATGGATAGTTCTTCATTTAATCATAATTAATTCTGAAACAATCTTTTGGCCAATCCTCCTCTCTTTCCTGGCAGTTTGTATTGCCACTTTCAAAGATACAGGTACAATCAAAGCTGTGTGCTTTGCAAGAGTTCCCACTAAAGACAGGAACAAGACAAGGATGTCCATTATCTCCTCTTCTCTTTAATATAGTACTTGAGACTCTAGCCAGAGCAATAAGGCAAGAGAAGGAAATCAAAGGGGTAAAAATAGGGAAAGAAGAACTAAAACTATCCCTTTTTGCAGATGACAGGATACTATATTTAGAAGATCCAACAAACTCAACCAATAAACTTATAGAACTGAACAACAAATTCAGTAAGGTGTCCGGATACAAAATCAATCTTAAAAAATCAGAAGCCTTTTTATATGCCAATGGCAAATCAATCGAAAAAGAAATCCAGAAAGCAATTCCACTCACAATAGCACCCCGAAAAATAAAATACCTAGGGATAAACCTAACCAAGGAGATTAAAGACCTCTATAAGGAAAATTATAGAAAGATGAAGAAAGAAATTGACGAAGACCTTAGGAGATGGAAGGACCTCCCATGCTCTTGGATAGGCAGAATAAATATTATCAAAATGGCCATCCTCCCAAAACTGATCTACAAATTCAATGCAATACCCATGAAATTGCCAAGGATGCTCCTCACAGACATAGAAAAATCAGTCCTTAAATTCATCTGGAAAAACAAAAAGCCCAGGATAGCCAAAGTAGTTCTTAGCAATAAAAATCATGCAGGAGGCATCACAATACCTGACTTTAAACTCTAC